>MU532517.1:1103740-1300320 GCA_024362625.1 Silurus asotus
CCTTTCAATTTCTCTTTCTTTCTTTCTTTCTTCTACATGTCTCTCTCTCATGCCTTTCAATTTCTCTTTCTTTCTTTCTTTCTTCTACATGTCTCTCTCTCATGCCTTTCAATTTCTCTTTCTTTCTTTCTTTCTTCTACATGTCTCTCTCTCATGCCTTTCAATTTCTCTTTCTTTCTTTCTTTCTTCTACATGTCTCTCTCTCATGCCTTTCAATTTCTCTTTCTTTCTTTCTTTCTTCTACATGTCTCTCTCACTCCTTTCAATTTCTCTTTCTTTCTTTTTTTTTTTCATGTCTCTCTCTCATGCCTTTCAATTTCTCTTTCTTTCTTTCTTTCTTTCTTTCTTTCTTTCTTTCTTTCTTTCTTCTACATGTCTCTCTCACTCCTTTCAATTTCTCTTTCTTTCTTTCTTTCTTTTACATATCTCTCACACTCCTTTCAATTTCTCTTTCTTTCTTTCTTTCTTCTACATATCTCTCTCACTCCTTTCAATTTTTCTTTCTTTCTTTCTTTCTTTCTTTCTTTCTTTCTTTCTTTCTTTCTTTCTTTCTCTTTCTTACTTTCTTTCTTTCGCTCCTTACCTTGTCCTTACCTTATCTTGTCACTTTTTCTCCATCTCCTCCATACATTTCTTTCTCTCTCTCCCTCCCCCACTCTCCATTCGTCTCATCATCCTACATGCAGATCACATGCTTTAGACTGATCATTACTGATAAATCATGACTAGCACTTGTACACTGTATATGTCCTGTACATAAACTCATCAATCTGCTTTCTAAAACTCACAGAATTCAAAGTTACCTCACACATTGACATCCGCCCTCATCTGCGATGTTTAATAAGTCTCGATACAAGTATGTCTATTTCAGTGGAGGAGTAGGACGAGGTCACTTTCCCGTGTTACACTCCTCCTTTCTGCAACTCCTGTCCTTATTGATCCGTTCTCTCGCTCTCCAGAGGGTCTTGCCAGGGTAAGCTCGAGTGGGGTTCAGCAGCCATGTCCCGCCTCTTATTGATGAGGCACAGGAGACTTTTCAGAGGTTGGCTTGGAGCAGACACACCTCATATCGAACTGTAATGCCTGCGAGGTGCTGAACATCGATTGGGCAAACAGAACATTTCTGTCCCTCTTGCTCCTACAGGACAATCAATAAGTCTGCAGTTGCCGGACTGTTCGTGAAATTACGCCGCTACCAAACATGAGTGAGCACGATTTATTTGCCATGCACTGTAAACAGGGAATTACTTTGTATTCTGAAGTGTTCGTGTAATCAATTAGGCCTTTCTAGGAATTTGGATCCTTTTTATACGTGACAACAAGCAGTGGAGGTGCACAGAAAACATCAGTGAGGGCTGTAGCATGTGTAAAACATCTCTGAATCATTGGTTTCCACAGGACGTCCTGTAAGGTACGCCAAATAGAGCGTCTACAAAGCTTGTGGCGTTTTTTTTAGAATGCAGTGGAGTCAGAGCATGTGGGGCATCACAGCTTGTTAAGTATTACTTTAAGCACCTGTACACTGCCTACAATGGGCATGGGAGCATCAGGACGTCACCATCGTGGCCATGGAAGAAGGAGGCATCAATGGCACCAGGATGCACTCTGGAACGAGTAAAGTTTGTGGGGGAATTGTGATGCTCTGCGGAAGCTGGGAAATCCATCCAATTGGATGTCACATTGGCACGTATCTCCTCCGTAAATATTGCTGCAGGACCAATTATGGCAGCGGACAAAATGGAAATCACAGCTTCACAATTCAGTAGCTCCCTGGTACGTAGGTTCGAGGTCAGCACGAAGTCTTGAAACTCAGATGTTTGCACCCCTTTTGAAACTGCAATCGTCACCAAAAGCGACAGTGAAACGAAACTCTTCTTCCTTTGTGGTTTCTACTTTTCTATTTCTACAGCATTGCTGGGAAGACTGTGATATATTTATAAACATTGTCTGAATTGTTTCCCCTGCTTTGAGAGAACTTACTGATCAAGCACTTGCTGTTCCCCTTCACTATGAGGCTTTGTATATTAACGCTAAAGCACACTTTTACCACAGGAAATTATTTCAACCCATTTCGAAGGGTTTCTTATCACGAATAATTCATACATGAAGCGTGAAACCACCCTGAGGCTCCTTTTAGTACTGCACCACTGGAACTTCTCAAGGCGTCTCTTACAGGATAATCCTGTCTCTCCTGCTGCATTGTCAGATTGGTGTGTATGGTGTGTTACATCTTTTAAAGCTATGTTGCCAAAAGTATTGGGTCACCTGGTCATAAGTACATATTGATTTTTTTTTTTTAGCATTTCACATTTAGCCCCAATATTCTCTTATTATTTACTCCACTCTTCCAGGAAGATGTTCCACTAGATTTTGGAGTGTGCTTATAGATATTTGTGTTCATTATCCACACTGCAGGTACTGATGTACTAGGGAGACCTGGGGGGTGTTCCAATTCATCCCGAAGACTTCAGTTGGGATGAGTTTAGAGCTCTATAGCAGGACACTTAAGATCTTCTTTTCCAAAGCATGTAAACCAGATCTTCAAGGAACTCACTTTGTGCACAGGGGCATCGCCATGCTGGAACATGTTATTATGGCGCATATATATATATATATAGTAGAGAAATTCTCAATCATTTGAAGTAGTAGACCAGAACTTGTTTTAGTATGGCAATGTCCCTGTACACAAAGCAAACTCTATGTAGATATGATGAACACAGGTTAAAGTTGAAGATCTAACCTTAACCACACAGAATAGCTTTGGGATAAATTGATTCAGCATGAAATTTTCCTTTCACTTGAATGAGCAATGCCGAACCCCATCATGGACTTATGTCGGTTTTCTTGAAGGCCTTCTTTAGGTGCTTCGAAGGCAAGGATGAAAGCTTGAACACTTCATTTATGCCATTTCAACCTAAAATGTAACTTCACCTGCAGTACCCTCCCTTTACTTGAGTCATTGTGAAAGAAAACAATTCAAATTATTGACGTAAATGAGGAAGGAAACCAGTGAATCTGCCCTCAAGTTTCCATTTCAGTTCAAACAACAGTCAGACGAGAGCTTGCTTTTGCAGAACGGTACAGTAAGTGCTTTTTGGTATTTTTTTATACATCATTGAGCATATGATGCAAAAGGTCTGTATATATATATGAACGCTTAATATCTTGCTATATTGCTTGAATAAGTCATAACCGGTTTTTGATCCAGCTATGAAAAGAGTAATGACCTACAGTAGCATGTCATTTAGTGTCACCGAAAAGAGGATGTGCTCACGGGTTGTCTTTGGGAATCTTTCCTTCCCGATTTACTGAATTTATTTCTTATTCGAGATTGCAATCTTCAAGTCAGTGTTATATTTAAAGATAGTGTAGACCAGGGGTCACCAACATGGCGCCCGTGGGCACCGGGTCGCCCGCAAGGACCACGAGTCGCCCGCTGGCCGACTGGTAGCTCTTCAGATTAATCGGTACCCAAGAAGTAGGTCTCAGTTTCAAAAAGGTTGGTGACCCCTTTGTAGGCTGCACCAGCTGCTGGGGGGATGGAGTCCGAAATACGTTACGACCCGACATCCAGATATCGTTTTCGATTCATTTTATTGATTTACGTCAATGTTTTCACGTTTCGGTCACTAATACACAAGCGTGTTCGTAAAGTCAGCTACTGATGTTGGTGAAAGGATTTCAAGCCTTCCGTAGGGTCGCTGTTATTTGCACTACACATTGTATGACGTTACACGGTTAAAGAAAATACAATACAATTTCAATAGTGTGTTAAATGAATGTAATGCAATCTATTTAAAGGGACGATGCAGCCATGCTGAGTAGAAAACAACTTTTTTCAGGAGCTGCAATTCTCCTGTTGTTGGCAGGTAAATTTTTTTAAAGAAATATATGTTAAATTTTGCTGCCTTATCTTTCCACCTGTGTCTTATGTCATGTACTTTGATCGATATCTGTTTTTAAAAACATTATACAGTAAAAAAAATAGCGTGTGATTTTCCGCTTGTGTGTGTGTGTGTTGCAGGAGTTCAGGCTCAGCGCAGTGCGACTATTTCCTCTCAGAGTCTCTGTGTTATTTCTGGATCGACAGTAAAAATCCCCTGTAGTTTTACAAAACCTTATGGCTTCGGTGTCACACTGAAAGAGTGGTATCGACTCTTCGGACAAGAACTACGAGTCCTCAACTGGGATCCACGATACGCAGGACGAGTGTCTGTAAGCCCTTCAGAGTTTAGCTGTGAGCTCACGATGACCGATGTGAGTGTGAATGATTCTGGATTTTATAACTTAAGATATAAAACACACAACGGCGACTGGATATCAGCCTCATCTGGAGTTTATCTGACTGTTACAGGTAACACACACACTTTCATGATTGTCAATGATGTCTCGATCGCCACTGTTCTTCCAAGAGCATTATTTATACTCTGTTGCCATCTGGTGATCGTGAGACGTGTAAGTTAAAACTAGGAGGAGCTTTTCTATGTGGTTAAATTAAAGAGCAGACTGATGGTGAGACTACGGATATGAGAGAGGACGAAGAGTATCAGGGCCGAGTGAAGTACACACACAGAGCTTCCAGAATAAGTGTAGTCTGAAAATCACTAATCTGAGAGAGTCAGTCGCTCAAACATACACATTCAGATTCCATACTGACCACAGCGAATAGTCTCTCTGTCTGCCGCCTGAGAAACATTAAGTTAACTATAAGAATGCAATACATCTTTTTTTTAAATGGCAACAAAACCATGTTCATTGTTTGCAGATCTGAAGATTCAAGTACTAGACCAGTACCAGTGGCGCAAGACACTGTCTTGCATCACCACCTGCACTCTGTCTAACAACCCTACTTACATCTGGTACAAGAACGAACAGAGTGTTTACAATGAGAATAGTAAAAATCTGTATCGCTATGGCAGGAGAGATCCAGGCAGCTACTCCTGTGCGGTAAGAGGATATGAGGATCGTCGCTCTCCTGCTGTCTGTAAGAACGCACTTTACACCACACACACTCTGCCATCATCACACTGCCTGCTTGTGTTACACCACAATACACTCACATGCAGTGATTCAATACTGAGTGATGCTTTAGGGTTTGTTAAAGAATCATTTCTTTGTGTTTCAGGTCTTCTTGGTGAGAATTGTTGGAGTGTGACTTACTCTAGCCTGAAGATCTGCTCTCTGATTGGCTCTTCAGTGGACATCCACAGTTATTACACCTTCCCTGATAATCACAATGTCAGAAAAACTTTCTGGTTTAATAAACAGCACATTTTTGGTGAACCCATGGATTTAAGAGAGGATGAGGCGTATCAGGGAAGAGTGCAGTACACACAAAACTCCCAGAATAATTGTAGTATGAGAATCACCAATCTGAGAGAGACAGACGCTCAAACATACAGATTCAAATTGGACACCGTCTGGGACAAGTTCATCGGCGAACCTGGAGTCCTTCTGTCGGTTACAGGTAACGTCACACACGTTCACTTGTTTAAATTAACCGATGTATGGATGAAAATAGAAGTAATCCATACGTATTACTTTCAGATCTGAAGGTTAGTGTCAGACTGGAGTGATAGGAACATACAGCCTGAGAAACATTAAGTTAACTATAAGATAAAGACAACAAAACCGTTTTTATTGTTTGCAGATCTTAAAGTTGAAGTCTCTGTCTGGTCCACCTGGAGAGAGAGACTGTCCTGCATCACCACCTGCGCTCTGTCTAACAACCCTACTTACATCTGGTACAAGAACGGACAGAGAGTTTCCTATAGAGATGAAAAAGATCTGTATCGCTATGGCAGTAAGGATGCAGGCAGCTACTCCTGTGCTGTAAAGGGACATGAGTATCGTCGCTCTCCTCCTGTCTGTAAGAACTCACTTTACACCACACACACTCTGTCATCATCACACTGCCAGCTTCTGTTACACTACAATACACTCACATGCAGCGAATCATAACTGAGAGATGCTTTAGGGTTTTAAAAAATTTGTGAGAGGTTTGTTTATTAAATCATTTCTTTGTGTTTCAGGTGTTTTTGGTGTGAATTGTTGGAGTGTGACTTACTCTAGCCCGGAGATCTGCTCTCTGATTGGCTCTTCAGTGGACATCCACAGTTATTACACCTTCCCTGATAATCATGATGTCAGAGAATCTTTTTGGTTTATTAAACAGAAGACTGGTGGTAAGGCTGTGGATATGAAAGAGGATGAGGAGTATCAGGGTCGAGTGCAGTACACACACAGCTCCAAGAATAACTGTAGTCTGGGAATCACCAACCTGAGAGAGTCAGACGCTCAAACATACACATTCAGATTCGACACTGATAATGGTGATTACACTGGAGAACCTGGAGTCTCTCTGTCTGTTACAGGTAACGTTGCACAAGAACCATTAAGTATTGGATTTTATATATATAAAACACATTAAACACCAATCCATGTTAATTGCATGCAGGTCTGAAAATCACGGTATCTAACTGGTACATCGGGAGCAAAAAGCTGAATTGCGTAACCAGTTGCACTCTGTCTAACAACCCCATTTATATCTGGTACAAGAACGGACAACCTGTTACTAATGAGTACAGAAATGAACTGGATCTGTATGATAATACGGATGAAGACAATTACTCCTGCTCTATAAGAGGACACGAGGAGCTTCGCTCTCCTGCTGTCTGTAAGAGCTCACTTTTCCCTTCAGTTAATTATTCCATGGGGTGAATCAGATAATCGTGAATGTGCTTATACGCAAATAAAAAAAGGGCTTATTAAAGTTTGAGAATTCAAGTCATAGCACTGAGTTTGTAAACAGGACCCTTTAGCCCTCACAACTGTAAGTCTATATTACTCTATATTACCAAATATACACCCATCAGACAAAACTTTAACATTATCACATCATGAACAGTGAAAAGAATAATTCTTTATCAGGTGGGATGTTTTAAACAGCAAGTGAACACTTTGGCCTCAAAGTTGACGTGTTAGAAGCAGGAAAAATGGGTGAGCGTAAGGATTAGAGCGAGTTCGACGAGTGCCAAATTGTGACGTCTAGGCGACTGGGTCGGGGGGTCTCGGAAACTGCAGCCTTTGTGGGATGTTCCTGTGGTCAATATCTATGAAAAGTGGACCAGGAAGGAAGAGTGGTGAACCGGCGACAGGGTCACGAGAGGCCGAGGCGTATGGATGCACGTTTGGAGCGAAGGCTGGTCCGTGTGGTCTGAACCATCAGACAAGCTTCTGTAGATAAGAAATGCTGAAGAAGTTAATACTGTTATGATCGACTGTTTTGGTAGCAACAGGCGGACCAATGCGTGATCAGTGTAGCTGTGCTTTAATTTCCAACTAATTACATTTTGTGGATATTTTTCTGGAATTTTTCCATGTCTGAAACACAAGTGCAACAAGTGCTGGTAAATTTTTATCCGTGTATTATGGGAAATAGTTTTTTTTAACAGTTGCTCTTGCCAGTGAATGGAAGTATAATGTGGGTAATCACGGAGCGTTCTTTCTGTCATGCTGATTTTGGAGAAACAGACTGGTGGGGACCAAATGCCAACTTCTCTGTGCTGATACTTTTCATAATCTCTCAACCAGATTCCCCTAAAAACACCAATGCAGTTGGTCTTTCTGGAGAAACACTAGAGGGAGGTTCAGTGACTCTGAGCTGTAGCAGTGATGCAAACCCCCCTGTTGAAACCTACTCCTGGTTTAAGAGAGAAACTCCAGACATACAGCTGACCACAGACCAGATTTACAGCATCAGCAACCTTGATTCCCATCACAGTGGACTCTACTACTGCACCGCTCAGAACCAGCTGGGACGCCAGGACTCTACACCCGTACACCTGGATGTGTTATGTAAGTGTCATGTTGATCTTATAACGTTTCTAAAACAAAGGGTTTTTTCTGCAATGCATGTGTCTAAATATCTGTGTATGTTACATGTAACATCATGCCAATTACCATAAATGACCATACCATAAATTCAATAATACTTCCACGAGGACCTCTGCTCCATTAGTTCGGCCATCATGAAATGTTTTGGCTTGGGTAATGATCACAGGCTCGGTCACTTGTTGTCTTCATGCTGGAGTATTGATTCCGCTAAAGTGAGAATACGCCGACTTTGCAAATGTGGTTTCGCCTTCTTGGAACTGTGACGAATTGATGCTTCCTCCTAGTTACTGGCATGACTCTTATCGTATTTGAATGGCTACCGTATCATAACATTTTCATGCTTTATGAATACATTCATTCATACCCAGCTTGCTTCATAAGACACAGAGTTTTTTCTGTTTTTGGTTTAAACAGTATGACTTGTTTCAGACCTCCCAAAAACCACAGCAGTGGTTCTTTCCTCTGGAGAAACAGTGGAAGGGGATTCAGTGACTCTAAGCTGTAGCAGTGATGCAAACCCACCTGTTCAAACCTACTCCTGGTTTAAGAAAGAAGCACTAGACACACTGCTGACCACAACCCAGAATTACACCATCAGCAACATCAACTCCCAGCACAGCGGACTCTACTACTGCACTGCTCACAACCTGCTGGGACACCGCGACTCTCCACCCGTACACCTGAACGTCTTATGTAGGTGCATTTGTTACGCAGGAGGTGTTTACTCCTTTGTCATGTCATTCCGTAAAAACTAATCAAGTGTCTCTTTTGATCAGACGCTCCTCGAAACACATCTTTGACCGTCGTTCCGTCGGTTTCTGATGATTTGTTCACGCTCTTGTGCTCAAGCGACTCGAATCCCACCAGCTCGTACGCCTGGTACAGGAAAACGCAAGGAGGCGTGACGCTGACCGGAAATGGTACCAACTTAACTTTATCCTCGGGATCCTCCTCGGGATTTTTCTACTGTACGGCCGAAAATCCGTTCGGATCTTCAAATTCATCCGAATGGACACATGCATCAGGTACTCGCTTCTCGCGTGATTTGTTGGTGTTTGTTTCATGGGATCCTGCAATTCATTTATTTAACATGCTGATTATTGCTTACTGATGCAGCTAATGGAGTTAAATATGCAGCTACTGGATTCACCGTTGCTGTGCTTCTGTTTATCATTCCTGTCTTGTTGTTCATGAGGTAAGAAATCACTTTTACTTCATAATGCATTTAAATCGGAATGTATCTCTTTAAATGTGATGGGCATTATTTAAAAAAGCTCCGCCTTCGAATTAGAAAATTAGAAGATCAGGGTCGAGCGCATGCTCTGTTTAAATTGCCGCTTGGTGGTATCTACGTATCACGAGCATACAGTTCAGCATCGGTTCAACAGCAAGCAGAACATTTTTAGAGGAATAATTGATGGAAGGACCTCCAGACTCGAACTCGCCGCATCACCTGTGGCCTTAATTGCACAATTCATCTGTAGGAGAATGAAGATGATCCAGTTTGGCGACCCCTACTGGAGAAGAAGAAGAATTTGCATAGATTTACATATTATATATTGTGTCCTTTTTTGTTCCACTCACTTAGCACTTAGCATTAATTCCTATTTGTTGTGTTTGAGGTATTCAGTTTTTGGATTAAACCAGTTCGAAACACGTGACTGGTGAACGGACTTATAGCTGTAAAAACTCAGTAATCAGGAAGATTTTGGTTTGGTGGGTTGGGATTCCTACCAAAAGGAAATGAAAATGGAGTATGATTCAGACTGGATTAGGTTTTCAGCTACATTATATTGAGAATCACTGATCCTTAGAATCTCTCCAGGGTACAGATTAGAGTTTCTCCATTAGATCAAGGAAGTAATTTGCACTCATATCAAATACAGTTGGTGATGATAGTTTTTATTATATAAGAGGGATGTTCAAGTCAACCTGGACATTCCATTTTATAAGTATTAAAAGGGTTTTATTTTCCAACCTCAAAAGTCCCTGTTTGACTCCAACACCTCTTTATATTTCAACAGGAGAAGAGGATCAGCTTCCAGCAACAGGACCAAGGAGGGCAACACAGTAAGTGTGGAAGATGAAATCAAAATGAAATTTTTCTCTGGCCTGTGGTTCATCCTTGTCCCTAAAAGTGTCAGATACCAGCAAGTGAACACGTGTGGTAAACCACTGGAAAGAGGTTGTGGTTCAAACAGAGTAAACATTAATGATCGACGCCTCCAGCGATTGGAGGGTGAGGGCCACCCATTCGATGGCCAGACACTCCTCTATCGTGCTGTTCTTTCTTCTCTCACAGAAGGAGCTTGTATCTGATGTACAGTTTTTCTGTGTGTAAAAACAAAAGGCTTTCTAACCCTGCTCTACCTTTGCCACTGGTCAGTAATAGAGAGAAAACACTTACACACAGGTGTCTGATAATTACCACTAACTTCTCCTCGTTCCAGCGTGCATCCACGATCCACTCAATCCCGAACCCCTGCACTCAGAATAGAAGCCAGGCAAGTTATCATTTAGATCGTTTGTACCCCAATAAAAAAATTCTTGAGAACTAATGTTTCAAGGTGTTCATTGGTATACCAGTGAGTAAATATCCACAAATCTCACTCTCTCTCTTAGAATGACTCTGCTCCAGTATATGGTAACGTCTCAGCCATGACCCCTGACGACGTCCAGTACTGCAGCGTTTATTTCAGACACTCCCACACGCAGGAAGTCCCTCTCTACTCAACCGCCGAACTGCCGAGGGACCTCAGCGAGAACGAGACGGTAGAATACACTGCAGTGAGCCTCGTCACACCAAGAGCTGTACAGTAAGTGATGCAAATGGCAACGGTTCTGTCACACCTTCCGATTTCTTTCCACTGTGATTCGGAAAAAAAAAAGAAAGAAAATATTCAGGCGCAGCTGCAATTAATCGAGAATGTACATGAACACATGATTGGGACTCGATTCGCTTCGCTAATTTTCCGCATGCATGTAGATCGTGTGGAAAAATCACTGGCGCAGTGCATTTCAAACCTGGTTCTTCAATGGTGTCCTACCTGAATCGAAACAATCATTATGACGCCACGGCTATAAAAACTATCGTCAATATTATACACAGAGAGGAATCTCATACAGCGAGAATGAATGTCGTTACTAAAGCACTAAACCCAGTAAACACAATTCAACAAGTCTCCTTTCACTGTAGCCACAACCTCATAAAATGAATTGTGAATCGGTTTTCCTGAGAATTTGAAATGAAATAAAAATCGCAAAAGTATCAGTTTTGAACTGTTTTGACCGAATTTTCCTCACAACGTCCAGATTTTCTCGAAAAGTCCGCCTTGTATGTGTATCTGTGACCAAATCTATTTCTTCTCCTCTGTTCCCCATTGTGAAAAAAAGAGAAGAAAAACAGCTGTTCAATCAGCAGGAATATATTTAAACTTGTGCAGTTTGCTACAGATGCAGTTTGTGAGTCTGACTAGTGTTTGCTCTGACCAGCTGATCGAAGGATGTGAAAATTTTAAGACCAGATTGGTTAAAACAGCAGCCTTCAAGCGGTATGTAATGTTTGCCGCTTTCCTTTAACCCTGGCAACACGTAATGACGGCTGAAATCTGATTGGATAGAATACAGTTTCCTGTTTTTTGAGATCTTTTGTGAGGCTAAAACTGGTACTAAAGAATGTTTTTGTGGGTAAATATAAGTAAAAAAATAACCAATTGCTCAAAATTTGTCTTTGTCTTCCAGGGAAGACGAAATCTACAACAATCTGAGATCCACAGAATAACCCGAGTCTGCACTGATGATAGAAATCCAACTTCTCCAAGAAATTTACCTCAGCAAAATGAGGTCCAGGTCTTTCCCCTCAAAGAATCAGTGTTTGGTATCATATTTTTGGTAAAAAAAAAATGTTCTTTCTATTTCTCTTTTCCTTGTTGTTCTCTTTTTTATCCTTTGAGAGGATTTTGTGTGTGTATGTTTATCCTTGTCCTTGCATGTATGATTATAGTATTATTCATTTTTTTTATAACTGCGTATTGTTTATATGTATAAATCGGGGATCTGGTGAAACATTTCACGCTAATGAAGTTACGTCACCAACGTTTATGTACGGCTGAGAAAATGTGATCAACAGCACCCTCTAGTGGCCGTATCTATACAAATGACGAATCAGACTTAAATCATATTTGACTCTATAAAACGTGACGTGAAATTAGATTTCGGGTGTTTGACAGACGCTCTTATACAGAGCAACTGAGCATTTGATTGTTAAGGGCCTGCTTAGGGGCCCTGTAGTGGCTGCATAGTGGTGCTCAGATTTTAACTCACAACCCAAGTTCAAGAAACCTAAGACGTCCCCTCAAGTCCCTCCAACTAATATCTACCATACAAGAGTCGAGAACCGTCTGGGTGTTTTGAAAGTTTAATCATCTTCATTCAACACCATCAAGATAAAAATGCACCTGCTGCAAAAAAGGGTGTGGTTTTGGGTCCCAGTTCCCAAAAACATGGCAGTATAACACAACAGTGTGTTCATGGTGCTTTGGATGTGGATCATCCCCCCACCTGGATGCACTCCCATTAGACTCTTGGTGTTTCCAGGATTCTCTGTGACTCGTGTGAAGCAGTTCCTGAAACATCAAGTAAAATTGTGGATCATTTAATGTAGTGGAATATTATTATATAATATAATTTTATATTAAATTGTATTATATTGTATTATATTATATTATATTATATTATATTAGTGTATATCACTCTGATGTGTAGTCACAGTGGCACTGTTGGTCCCTTTAGAAAGGCCCTCATTCTTTTCTGCTCCAGGGATGCTTGTATCATCGCTGACCCCGAGCTCTGACCCCGAGCTTCCTAACAAGCCGGGATATGCGAAGAAAGAATTTTTATTCATTCTATAACCTTCAATAGAATGTGAATGTAAAATACTCCAACATGTTGACTCAATATTGAGTTTCAATTGTTCTTTCTCAGTTTTGTTGTAAATTCTATTTGCTCTTTTTTAGTTTGTTGCAGTTTTTTCATATTGTAAAAAGTCTCTATTCCTTTATCTTTTTATTTCTGTCAAAACTGTGGAAACACCTGTATGGTTTTTGAGACACGGGCACGTTTCTGTTGTTTATATGCGACAAACTATTTTAAAGGGTAGAAAAACAAACAAGAATTCTAAAGTGACTGGAATAAAAAGTGATGATGGAGATGAAGATGGAGAACAGGAGAGATGATGTTCCCCACACCCATTGTGAAACATGGGGGTGGAAGCTTGATGGTGGTTCGGGGTTTCTTTTGGAGTAGGGAATGTTGGAGACTTATTCCAGAAAGTAAAAGGAATCCTAAACCAACATGAGTCCCATTCCATACTCCAAAACCATGCAGTTCTGTCTGGACCACGGCTCATCGAAATGACTTCACCTGAGTCCCATTCCATACTCCAAAACCATGCAGTTCTGTCTGGACCACGGCTTATCGAAATGACTTCACCGTACAATGACGAGGCAAAACGTTCGTCTGAGCTCTGTAAGCGTTATTCAGAGAGTGAACAGTCGTCTGGATTGTTTCTAGAATGCAATAACCTGCCCAGTCACTGCGCCTTAATCCTATTGAACTGCTCTACGATGAACTGGATCACAAGAAAGAAAATCTCCAACCAGTCAAGAACGAAGTTTTCACAAGAAGCTTGAGAAAGTAATTCAGCTGAATGTTTGGAGAAATGTGTCCCAAGATACATTTCTATATGTATTTGTTTGGTCAAATCAAATCTTAAACCTGGTTTGTTGCATAGTGTGTCTCGAAAACCACCAAAGACGAAGGTTTCCCTAACAGGCACCGCATTTACGAGCATTTCACTGCATGTCGTACTGTGTATGGTCGTGTTTGTGACCAATAAAGAGTTGAATTTGAATAAACTAGAAATTAAATACAGTTTACGTGATGTGGCTCTTTGGGTCTAAACGTATGGCCTTCACAAATATACCTAACACCTTTATAGGCTCTTTATGGCAGCGGTACTTTTTACCAGCAGCAGTCGTCGTGGCATAAAAACTGTTTACCTCATTTTTAGACATCCGTGCTGAAATGGGTTCTTATACCTCAGTTTTATATCTGCTGCACCTCGACACAAAACCCTTCAAGAATTTGATGTCAGATGAGACATCAAATAACCCTATTTTCATCATTGGGGTTTTATGGGAGCAGTTGTGTGCTATAAATACTCAGTATGCTTGACTGAATATGAAACAAACCCCTTCTGATTACTGAAGAAAATGAGGAAGGAAACCGGTGTGTCTGCCTCAAGTTTCCATTTCTTTCACTCTAACAGCACAACAAGCGCGAGTTCGCCGGAGCAAAGGTACGTATTTTTCTGACATTTCTTTACTTTGTTCGTCACGTGGTACATTTAAAGATTTTGAGGTATTTTTTGAAAGTTGTTTCTTATTGCGTGTACTGCAAGTTTTTGTGCTTCTATTTCAAAAAATCATCTCACAACTTCTTGTCATTTGTACTTCAGTTAAATTAACCATGATGCTCATATTTTTTAGGAACACTTTTTTGCTACCTGTAGTACAATAGATATATCTTTTATACTATACAGCTGTGGAAGACATGATTTATAATGATTTATAATCAAAATATCTGGTGTCTTCAAGATGAGGCCAGGCTTTGAGACTGATTTCACTGAAGGTTTCTTCCTTGTGTTGCTACAATCAAAATAAAGGCTGTGAAAAAAAAAACAAAAAAACATGAGAATATCTTTAAATAACGAATTATTAAGTCAAAGATCAGTCACAATCATAAACTAGCTCTCCATAATGGTCCACAGATTGCATTTCTGCTTTCACTTTTATTTCTGAACATCCCATTTCACATTTATTCCCTATTTTCTGAAATAGTAAACGCCATACTTCTGGGAAGATGTTCCTCTAGATTTTGTGAAGGTTTGTGCTCATTGAGCCACAAGAAAAAAGGCTAAATGCAGGTACTGATGAAGGTGAGATGAGGAGAGCTGGGGTGCAGTCAGCATTCACATTCATTGTCCGAGAGGGTTGAGATCAGAAATCTATTGCAGGAGATCTTCCGCATTTTCACGGAGTTGACTTTGTGCACGGGGGCAATCGTCATGCTTTAAAAGGTTTGGGTCTCCCAGTTCATGTAAAGGGAAAATTTCATGCTCCAGCATCCAAAGACGTTCCACACAATTGTGTCTCCAACTTTGTGTTAACAGAAGCATGGCTGGAAAAGTGAGGTGTCCCAATCCTTTTATACATGTAGTGTAGTAGTGTGCATTGGATGATTGGGCAACTACTGCAGAGGTGATAAAAGAGACAGCTAGAAAGGTACTTGGTGTAACATCTGGAAATAGAAAGGAAGACAAGGAGACGTGGTGGTGGAATGAGGAAGTGCAGGAGAGCATAAGAAGAAAAAGGTTAAACAGAAAAACAGAATTGGGATCGACAGAGTGGTGAGAAAAGTAGGCAGGAGTACAAGGAGATGCAGCAGCAGGTAAAGAGGGATGTGGCAAAAGCCATGGAAAAGGCATATGAGGAGCTGTATGGGAGGTTGGACACTAAGGAAGGAGAAAAGGATTTGTACCGATTGGCAAGGCAGTGGAACCGAGCTGGGAAGGATGTGCTGCAAGTTAGAGCAATAAAGGATGGAGATGGAAATGTGTTGACTAGTTAGGAGAGTGTAATGAGAAGGTGGAGGAAGTATTTTGAGGAGCTGATGAATGAGGAAACTAAGAGAGAGAGAAGTTTGGATGATGTGGAGATGGTGAAGCAGGAAGTGGATAGGATTAGTAAGGAGGAAGTGGAAAGTGGGTTGGACCAGATAACATACCGGTAGAAGCATAGAGATGTTTAGGAGAAATGCAGTGGAGTTTTTAACCAGATTGCTCAACAAGATTTTGTAAGGTAAAAAGATCCCTGAGAAATGAAGAAATGTGCTGGTACCGATCTTTAAGAATAAGAGACATGTGCAGACCTGCAGAAACTACAGGGGAATAAATTTGATCAGTCACACCATGAAGTTATTGGAAAGAGTAGTGGAAGCCAGGCTGAGAGAGAAGGTGACCATCTGTGAGCAATAGTATGGGTTTTATGCCAAGGAAAAGCACCACAGAAGCATCATTTGCTTTGTGAATGTTAATGGAGAAGTATAGAGAAGGTCAGAAGGAGTTGCATTGTTTGTTTGTGGTTTTAGTGAAAGCGCACGACAGAGTGCTGAGAGAGGAGTTGTGGTATTGTATGAGGAAGTCTGGTGTGACAGAGAAGTAGATGAGGGTGCTGCAGGACATGTATGAGGACAGTGTGACAACAGTGAAGTGTGCAGTAAAAATGACAGACTGGTACAAGGTGGAGGTTGGACTGCATCAAGGATCGGCTCTGAGCCCTTTCCTGTTTGCAGTGGCGAAGGACAGGTTGACAGACGAGTTCAGACAGGAGTCCCCATGGACTATGATGTTTGCGGATGATATTGGTAGTTGTGGTGAGAGTAGGGAGCAGGTTGAGAAGAGCCTGGAGAGGTGGAGGTACATGCTGGAGAGAAGGGGAATGAAAGTCAATAGGAGTAAGTGGTGTGGTTGCAGGGAGAAGAGGTGGAGAAGGTGGAGGAGTTCAGGTACCTGGGGTCAACAGTGCAAAGTAATGGAGAGTGTGGTAGAGAAGTGAAGAAAAGAGTGCAGGCCGGGTGGAGAAGAGTGATAGCAGGAGTGATTTGTAATAGAAGAGTATCAGCAAGAGTGAAAGGGGAAAGTTTATAGGACTGTGGTGAGACCTGAGATGTTGTATGGTTTTAGAGACAGTGGCATTGAGTAAAAGACAAGAATTAGAGCTGGAGGTAGCTGGAGATGTTGAGATTTTCATTGGGAGTGATGACGAGGAATAAAAACGAGTTTTATTAGAGGGACAGCGCATGTAGGACGTTTTGGGGACAAAGTGAGGTAGGTGAGATTGAGATGGTTTAGATGTGTGCAGAGGAGGGACATGGGGTATATCGGTAGGAGAATGCTGAGGATGGAGCCACCAGAAAGGAGGAAATGAGGAAGGCCAAGGAGATGTGGTGAAGAAAGACATGCAGGTAGTTGGTTTGAAAGAGGCAGATGTAGAGGACAGGGGGGTATGCAGACGGATGATCCGCTGTGGCGCCCCCTAATGGAAGCAGCCGGAAGAAGTGTAGTATTGTGCATGTTAACCACTAATTATACTCTGTTTTTAAGGGATGATGCAGCCATGGCTATTAAAACAAGACATTTTTCAGCAGCTGCAATTCTCCTCTTGCTGGCAGGTAAAATATATATATTGTTGACTGATTTCTTGTTTAGTGTGGAATCACAAACTTGATTAGCATACCTTTTGTCATTGTGTGTGTGTGTGTGTGTGTGTGTGTGTGTGTGTGTGTGTGTGTGTGTTTTGCAGGAGTTCAGGCTCAGCACAGTGTAACTTTTTTCTCTCAAAGTATCTGTGCTCTTACTGGAACTACAGTAAACATCCCCTGCAGAATTACAAAACCTGATTTCTCCTGGGTCACACACAGAGAGTGGTTTAGAATCCAAAGCTTTGGACAAGAAGCTGACCTGAGCAAAGATCCACAATATGCAGGACGAGTGTCCGTAAGCACCTGGCACTCTGACTGTGACCTGACATTGAGCAATGTGAGACCGAGTGACTCTGGAGTTTATAACTTTAGATTTCAAACATACAGCAGTTACTGGATATCAGCCTCATCTGGAGTTTCTCTGACTGTTACAGGTAACAGACACACACACACATACATACAGTGTGTGTTTTTTTATTTTATATGGGACCGAAATGAAATGTATGAATAATAGTTTTAATAACATATTATTGGATAAGAAATTTGATAGAATATATATATATAGAGAGTCCCTGATTATCTTTAAGCAACGACTGAAGACCTACCTCTTCCTGAAATACTTAAATTAGCACTTTCATATATATATATATTTTTTTTTATTTTTTTATTTTTTATTTTTTTTAATCAATGGGACCATTTTAGATCTATTTGCAATTCTTGTGTGAGGATGTGGGGAGTTCATTTGTGGGTTCATGTATATGGTACCCACCATTTGCAGATATTACAATAGATACAGACTGGAGTAATGGGATTAAAAAGCTGAGCTGTGGCACCACCTGCACTTTGTCTGACATCCCCACTTACATCTGGTACAAGAACGGACGTGTTACTTACGAGAACAAAAAACTACTGAATATCAATAGTTTAAATGCAGGCAGCTACTCCTGTGCTGTAAAGGGACATGAGGATCTTCGCTCTCCTGCTTTCTGTAAGAACTCACTTTACACCTCACACACTCTGTCATCATCACACTGCCAGCTTCTGTTACACTACAATACACTCACATGCAGTGATTCATAACTTGATTTAGTTTTTTTTTTATTAGTACTATTGTGATTAGTTCTGTTTAAATGAATTGTGTGTGTTTCAGGTCATTCTGATCCGATGAAATGCTGGAGTGTGACTTACTCAACCCAGACTATCTGCTCCCTAATTGGCTCATCAGTGGACATTCACAGTTATTACACATTCCCTAATAACCACAAGGTCACAAGCAAGTTCTGGTTCGTTAAAGAGCAGGTTAACGTTGAACCTGTGGATATGATAGAGGATAAGACGTATGATGGCCGAGTGCAGTACACACACAGCTCCCAGAATAACTGTAGTCTGAGAATCACCAATCTGAGAGAGACAGACGCTCAAACATACATATTCAGATTCTTCACCAACCAGGACAAATTCATGGGCGAACCTGGAGTCCTTCTGTCGGTTACAGGTAACGTCACCCACGTTTATTTGTGTGAATTAGCATCGATATATGGATGAAAAAATAAGTAATACATACGTATTACTTTCAGATCTGAAGGTTATAGTCCAGTCAGACTGGAGTGATCAGAACATACAGCTGAGCTGTGACACCACTTGCACTCTGCCTCCCAACACAATTTACATCTGGTACAAGAACGGACAGCGTGTTCCTGAGTGTAAATCTGCCTCCTGCTCTGTAGCAGCAGACAGTGGTGAGGTCAGTTACAGCTGTGCTGTTGAACCTGAGAGTTTCCGATCTCCTCCAGTGTGTGAGTGTGGATTTTACTCTCCTCAACCAAAGTTCATGTACATAAATCAAATGCTCATCCTGAACACTTCCCAGTTGATTCAGGTGTTTCTTCTTAGATTCCCCCACAAACACCAGAGCAGTGGTGATTTCCTCTGGAGACACGGTAGAAGGAGATTCAGTGACTCTGAGCTGCAGCAGTGAAGCAAATCCTCCCGTTCTCATCTACACCTGGTTCAAGCGAGAAGATCCAGATATACTGCTGACATCAAACCAGAAATTCAACATCAGCAACCTCAGCTCACAGCACAGCGGATTCTACTACTGCACTGCTCACAACCAGCTGGGACGCCACAACGCTAAACCCGTACAGCTGGACGTCTTATGTAGGTGCATTGTATTGTGTTTTACACTGATGGTAATACATTTGAAGAACTAATCAAGTGTTTCTTTTGATCAGACGCTCCTCGAAACACATCGTTGTCTGTCGCGTCTGGTGATTTGCCTACACTGTCATGCTCAAGTGACTCAAACCCCATCAGCTCGTACACCTGGTATGGAAAAACGCAAGAAGGCGTGACGCTGACTGGAAATGGTGCCAAATTAACTTTATCATCACAGTCCTTATACGGATTGTACTACTGTACAGCAGAAAATCGACTCGGGGCGTCCAATTCGTCCGAATGGGCACATAAATCAGGTACCTGCTATTCACAAGCATGTTCTGTTGGTGTTACTTACATACTTGTATATTATCGTAGCCTTTTTCTCGTACAGATAACAGAGTCGTGACGTACGCCGCATCCGCAGTCACTGTTGCTTCGGTTGTGATATTTTTCGCTGTATTTCTCTGGATATGGTAAGAACCTGGAATCGTATTTCCGTCACTTTTATAAACGTTTTATAGATATATATATATAGATGTTTGCCTCGTTATTAAAAAAAGGAACTGCAATATCGTTCGCAACAATAAAGAATTGCCAAGTTAGGAAAAGACCCCCTGATTATATATATTGAACTGTAATGAATGGACATTTGGTTCCACTCAGATGAGAGCAGGTTCCCTTTTGAGTCTGGATTCTTCTTCATGCCGTCTCAGGGAGTTTTTCCTTGCCGCAGTACCCACTGGATCTCTCATTAAATGAGGATAAAGGAACAAATCGAGGCCTACATACATGTAGACTATGTGTGTAGGCCTAAGTGGGGCATGGAATTGGACATCCAATAGACAGTTATGCTTCACAGATACCTGGGGGTCCATGTACACCACTTCAAGAGCCACTGATCTTTGATTCTTATAATTGGAGAATTCATGACAAATTTGTTCCACACTGCAAATGTAGTTGGTGATTTGAGTGATTTTACTACACATATTCCAGCAGGAGACGAGCATCAGGGTTGACAAGCAGAAGGGAGGAGTGCACCAAAGTGAGATTTCCAGATAATTCAAATATTTCGAAATAACGTTTTTTATATTCATGTTAGATTGTAAGACTTCCTCACTTTCTCTTAGAATAACTCCCCTCCTGTGTATGGGAACCTCTCAGACGCGACGTCTGACCCCACACAAACAACCTCCTCAGAAGATCAGGACAGTGTTCAGTACTGCAGTGTTTATTTCAGCCACTCGAATGCACAGGAGGTGCCTCTCTACTCAACTGTTCAACTGCCGAAGGCTCACAGTCAGAAGGAGGAAGTAGAATATGCTACAGTGAGCCTCGTCACGTACAGTGATGTTCGGTAAGCGATGCAAATTACAATGGTCCTGTCACACCTTGTGCATTCTTTCCACTTGCCCCTTTCATCGGCCTGCTAATATACTTGCAATCACAGCTGCAGTTAATAGGAAACTTCAAGCATTTGCATAAGAGATTCTCGAAAATTGGGCTTGTTCATAAATAAATGTTTCTTACCAGAGAAATGTATACATAAGTTTGTGTGACTTTGGATCGAAATCATCTAAATGCCAGTGAGTTCCTCTAATTTGCTATACAGATTACACTTTTAAGCTCAATTACAAAATTAAATGAAAATCAGCAGCAATTTTAGGGGGCCAAGTACCCAGACTTATGAACTGCACATTGACTGTTGCTGAGGTAATCACAGTAAAGCAAATTTGCACCTAAGGGATATAATGGATTGGATTGAAGAATGAAAAGTGATTCTTTCATGAGGTGCAGGTTTCGGTCCATCCACAGTGGTATTTCTAGAAATATTAGAAGGGTCTAGATTGAAAAAAATGTAAATATAGGCAGCATTATGTCATATGTATATGCCATAAATATATCATTTATATATTGATTTTATATTATTTATTTATTTTTTACAGAGAGGAAGAAATCTACAAGAATCTGAAATTCCAAAAATAAGCAAAGTCTAGACTGGCTCTAAAATTCAGCGACAAGGTCCAGACCCCCTTTTTTCTTCAGTCATATTATAATATATATAGGATACTTGTTTTCTCTTTTTTGACTCTGTGATGTCTTTTATCTAACATTGGCTGTTTTGTAAAGCTTTGTGTGCTCAAACGTTGTCGTGTGTATGATTTCAGTAGCACTGTTTTCACAATTATTAGGGTGTATTGGACACAGATATTTATTGTAATAAAAAATGTAGACTGTATAAGCACTCAAATATATTTCCTTTATTTTTTGACATAACATTTGGTATATCGTTAAAAGAAATCTGTATATATAAAGGTATAGGTGGTCTAGCTGAGGATTCTTCAGCTAGACCAGTCTTCAGCATGGCATTAAGTAAATATCTTTGAGTGAAGTTCAGCTGAATGTGTGGTGCACACTCCCATCCAGGGTGTATTTCTAGTACAATCCTAGTGGTTATCAGCCAGCCATAGGCTTTGGGTTTGCTGGACACTGGTCACTTCATAACACACACAATGTCATTACAAGCAGACTGCTTATGTCCCAAACAGGAGTTCCAACCCCTATCCTCCCTTCCCTGTCAACTTTTAAGGACTCTAGTTGGGTTTTTCATTGACCAAGACACTATGACCACCATCAATAACAATAACTGTAAGATAACATAATGTATAGTTGTTTTGTCTGCATAAAATTGCATGTCTAAATATCTTCCATTAAATGTCCTGTCATCCAACTTCCAGACCACAGATCCCCCTATCCTCAACCCCAGAGCTCATCACATGATCATCCAATCAAGTGCCTATGCTCCCTCCAAGACATTTGATTAGTAACCACCCTCACCTGTTACCAATTACACACTCGCTCTAAATACCCCTTTATTAGGACCAGAATCTCAACATGAACTTAGTGAAACCTGATGAAACCAATGATGAGTCTTATCTCACTGTTCCACCTAAATCTTGCATAATCAGTAGCTTAATCAATAGATTAAATCTGCACAATGATAGCAGAAATAAGCCTGATTTTGGCCGTAAGGCAAAAAATATAACGTCGTAATGGAAACATAGAGCCTCTTTCTGCAAACGGTGTCTGCTTCCTGTGTTGCCTTCTGAGTAAAGAACAGAGGGTGTTTATTTCCTCTCATAACAACGACGAATTTGATATCATAAAGCGATTATATGATAAATTTCAGAGCTAGAATAGAAATAGCAAATTATAACCAAACAGATCTCGAGAAAATAGTGCATAGTCCACAGCTTCAATTCAAATAATAATATTATAAATTAGAAAGTCGATGCAGCGTAAACTATCACCACTATCACGTCGCAATTATAGAAACCATCAATACGATACAACGCAATATAACAATGCGTGGCATTACAGAGAGAGAGGCATCTCACATATGGAGGGTGAATACCATTTTACTAAAGCAAAAAAAGCTTAGTTAAGACTCCAAACCTCTACACTACAATCACAACTGTGCACCTACAACATCTGGAGCAGTTCAGAATCAATATTTGTCTAATAACATGACAAAAACATAAACATTTACATAAAATACATCCTACTCTCTAGAGATGCAGACTCATAATGTGCACTGCTCCTCAGAGGCTGTAAGCCAGTGATACGGCTTGTATTTACTGGTCTGGAGGTGGAGAACAAACCCTTTCCTGGGCTGAGACATGCTAGCCAGCTTTCGAAGTTGGCCGACCAATCAGAGGACGGAAAAATGCTGACACTACTCTGGGCCAGCTAGCTGCCCTGTGAGGTGAATCTGAAATCTGATTGGTTAAAGAAACAGCTAATATTCTCTATGGTAAAAAGGCCAGCAGTACTGACTTTGAAGGCCCTGGGCAGGTTAGATTAATATGGCAGCACATAGAGATCTGATTTGATTGGACAAAAAATCTAATATCCACATACACAGACTGGAAGTAGTGCAGCCAAGAGAAACGCTATGAAATGAAGAGAATAAACTGTTGGGAATAAATTAATACAGTTTCATGGAACAAATATTAGAATTTAAGTTGTAAATGTAGGTCAGTGCTTCTGATAGAGTTTAGGCTAGCAGAGAAGGGCTTGCTGGACCTGACCACCCACCACTAGGTGTAGGTGAGGAGGCAATCAATTCCAAAGGATTGAGGTCAAAGCTCTTTAGCAGGAAATCTTAGTTCTTTCTCAAACTGCAGAGACTGGACACATTCTGCGATTTCCTTGACATTTGTGCTGTTGCTCTGTAAGAATTTGAATTTGCACAATGATTTTTGCAGTTAGCATGTGTCTATGGCCTCCTGCTGTTTTAGAAACTGAATTTTATTCAACTCTTAAACAGGACATGATATCACCTGAGCATTAACAGTATTACGAACTCGATATCCAACATACGGTCACCAAAGAAAATACTGGAATATTTACGGAACACTAAACTGAAAGACTCCATATATCCATTGTACTTTGCCATAATCGAAATCTGTAAAATTCTATAACAGCTCAACATGCCCACCTTGATCTTGCTATTGAAATAGCCACTGCTGCTGGCATGGCTTTAACTAACAATAACCAAACAAACCCAACATCCTGGACAGTCTTTATTGGGGCAAACATCATGTTAGAAAGAAAATGTTATAAAACGAAGTCCATCCATTGAACCTTGACGGCAATCAAGGACTGTAATTGTTTTTACTAGGTGGCAGTGGTGGGTTGTTTGAAATTCACCTCGGCGTATTGGACGAACTCGAGTTCCACCCTGTCTCTAGAGATCTTGTCTCTGCTAGACTGAGGAAATCGAATGCTGGAGTAGTGAATGTCAACCTGATGTGGGAGACAGAAAGAGAAATCAAATGATGCCTGAAAAGCAATGACTCAATTAGGGGTGTAACGGGACACGTATTTGTACCGAACCGTTTCAATGCTTTTCACGTCTGGAACACAGTAAAAATTCCTCAGGAATGTATTAAGCGCCGGACTCTGTACTGGAAATACGATTTGTTGTAAAACTGATTTTCAGTCTCGCAATATGGATTCTTTTATGTCCAGATTCAAGAATCTTTCTTAAAAGAAGAAAATCCTGACAATTCCACATATCGAGGGAGTGAATGAATAAATGAAGGACGGAAGGAATGAAGACATTTGTTAAAGTATGCTAAAATAAGTAGAACATGTTTTTCGAAATGTAAATATTAAATGTACAATAGTATATTCATTTTTACAAAATATTCTTTTCTAGATTATTTAACCAAGCAGGCATTTTTATTTAAAATGAGTTTCAAAATGTAAACTGTTGTTCACACTGTGTCCTACTGACGGTACAGAAATTGAACCCAACCGTGACTTAAAAAACGAGGTACCTACCGAACTGTGAATTGTGTGTACCGTTACATCCCAAAACTCAATATGAAATCACAGGACACCCTCCAAATATACTCACCTGTTCATTCTGGGGACCAGTATCATTGCCATTGCTTTTCGCACATTTGCACCTGAATGGAATAAAACTGTATTTTGTAAAGGTTTTAAGCAAATGTTAGGTGTAAAATAAAAAGAAAAGATAGATGGCTCTGCATACCACTTCCACAGAGCTCCTGCGATGATTATAAGAACCAGGAAGACTGTGACTCCTACTAGGATGGCCGTGGTGTTCCCACCCTCTGAAACTGATGTTTTAATGAACAGAATATTAAAATTGGTGTTTCTGGCAACACTCTAAACGAGCAAAATGGCTGAGTCTTGTAGCTCACATGTCACCATCTGATCAGGAGAGCGGAGTTCCTCGAGTCCTCTCACGGCACAGGAGTAGTTTCCTGCATCTTCACTGGAAATCAGGTAGAGCTTGTTGTGTTTGGTGGGTTTGTTTGTAACAGGCTGTCTGTTCTTGTACCACATGTAAGTGGGATTGTTGGACAGGGTGCAGGAGGTGATGCAGCTCAGCGTTACTGTAGTCTGTCCTTCTGAATCCATTGCAGACTGACTCACTCGTACCTGCAGATCTGAATGTGAACAAAACGATTTCTTACATTGATCCAGAGAGACCAGAACTAGAGACAGTTTAGTGTAGGTCATTACCTGTAACATTCAGAATCACTCCAGGTCTACCAGAGAAACCATTACCATCATTAGCAATGAATCTAAGGAGATATTCTCTAGAGTCATTCATTGTCACCTGGTTCATTTTTAAAGTGCAGTTTCTATACTGTTTCACATATTTAACTCGTTTAGCAAACTGGGCTTCCTTCTTTAAGTCCTGGAAATTTTTGGGGGGCTGAAAATGCCAGAAGACTTGACTAACAAGCAGACCACTGGGATGTGAGTAATTTCCAGCAAATTCCACTGAAGACCCTTTTAAGGCACACACTCTTTTATCTGTGTAGGTCATATTCCAGCAGTTCCTGCCAACACCTGCAACAGTAACAGGTGATTAAAAGGTATTATTTATGATACAGGTGATTAGAAGGTATTTTATGGTATTCAAACAATTATGAAAATTCAAAGAGAATGCGGATCAACCTGTGAGTTTATCCGTCAAGTGCTGGTGAGTTGATAAAACTGAAGTAATTTAATTTGGCAGAAAAACAAATACTTACACAGTGGAAGAGCGTAAATATTATAACCAGAGACAGAGCAGGAATAACTGCCGTCTTCTGCACTTCTAAAATGTTTACTTCTGTCTGTGTGTTTATTTAAGTATTGTCCATTCTTGTACCAGAAGAACTCTTGAACAGGACAGGAAGTGTGGCAGGTGAGAGCTTGTGTTGCTGAGTCACATGTCACCTGCAGATCTGAATGAAGTGAAAGGTGAATGTTTCATCACAGACGTGTATAAGAGCACAGGTTATTACAGACTAGTTTCTCTGTTACCTGTAACTGTTAGAGTAACTCCAGCTGAGCTCTGATATTTCTCTCCTTTATCCGTAATAAACATGAGGTGATATTCCCCTGAGTCTCTCTCTCTCAGGTCTGTTATTGTAAGAGTCGAGTTGGAATTGGTCATTTCTGTGTATCTCACACGTCCTGCATAGTCTGAGTCTAATGTTAAATCTTCTGGATCTTCTTCCTTCCACCATTTAGCTTTGTCTTTTAGATTGAACCAGAAGCCAGTGATGATGTTGATATTTGAGTACGAGCATGTTAGGGTTACTGATGACTCCCTTAGAGCACAGATTTCCTTTTGACTGCATGTCACCGTCACTTTCTGGATACCTGATACTGAAACTGAATGTTTTGTTACAGAGAAATATTAAATACAATAAAAGGCTTGTATCGCATTTCGATTGGCCAAATTCAATGGTGTATTGCACTTAAAATCGTAGTGATCAAAGACCCAGCTTTCATCGAATTGCATACTAATCATACTAAAAAAATGTTCTAAGATCAGCCTATACATCTATTTTTATTGTAGACATTGGCATTATACAACCGCAATTCCAAAAAAGTTGGGACACTGTGTAAAATGTAAATAAAACCAAAATGCAATGATTTGCAAATGGAATAAACTCATATTTTTATTCACAACCGAACATAGACAAATGTTTAAACTAGGGAAATGTACCATAAAAAAAAAAAAAGAAGGTCGTATTGAATTTGATGGCTGTAACACGTCTTCAAAAATTTGGGCAACAAAAATCTGGAAAAACTACACATTATTTAAAGTCTTAATTAAACAGTTAGGGGAAAACATTTCATGATGTTTATTATCAACAGGTGGGTATAAATAACGTCTCTTAGAGAGGCAGAGTCTCACCAATCTGTGAAAGACTACAAATTGTGGGACATTTTCAGAATAATGTTCAACATATAATTGCAAAACAGTTGAATATTTCATCGTTTACAGTACACAATTTCATCAAAAGTGTCAAAGAAACTCTGAGGGACATACAAGCTTTAGAGCAACAAATGCTACCATCCAGAAAATGTCTTTTTTTAGGGAAGGCCTTGCAGGTGCTGATCTGACCTGCTTTCAGTCTGGACCTTTGACCATTTGAACACTTTTGACGCATCATGAAAAAAAAAAATACAACAAAGAACACCCAGAACTGTTGAGCAGCTAGCATCCTTAATTATACAGAAATGGGACAAAATTCCTCACAAACATCCCAAAACTTCAGTAACTGGTCTTCTCAGTTCCCAGATGTATACAGATAGAAGACGTGATGTACACGGTGGGGAAACTTGGCCCGGTCCCAACGTTTTTGAGACGTGTTACAGACATGAAATTCAAAAAGACGTTAAATTTAATATATTCTCAGTTTAAACATTTGCTATGTTCTTGGTTTTATTGTAAATACAATTTGCATTCGTGAGAGTTGAGAATCATGGCATTCTGTTTTTAGTTATATGTTTGTTGTGTCTTAAATTCTTTGGAATTGGGGTTGTACCCTTTGGCAGGTACCGTTGTCCAGAGCAACTTAAAATGACACTATAAGCACCAAACTATTGGGAAACCTTACTTTTACAGCTGCCCCCCCAACCCCCCCCAACTGTTACCACAAATTTTGAAACCCATTGTGAAGCATACTAGTCATGATTAATCTCTTCATGAAGCTTGAAACCACCCTGAGGCCACATTCAGTACTGCACCACTGAAGTTCCTCACAGCCTAGATGTTCTTTAACAGGATAAACTTGTCTCTTAATCTCTCATTCTTCCCTCACTGCAGGATCAGAGCAGAGTTATGACTTTACCATGAATTATTATCTATCACAGCTTTGAAATAATGCCATATGTGATTCTTCCCCAAACTGTTACCACAAAGTTAGAGGCATACAATAGTATAGGATGATCTTGGATGCAGTAGCATGACCTTTTCTCTTAACTTGAACAAACTTTCGTCTTGTCCCTGCCCCTGTGCACAAAGTCAGCCCCATAAAGATATGGGATGGAGTGAAAGATCTTGAGTGGCCTTCTATAGAGCTGTTGACCTCAACTCTATTAAACATGCTGCATTGGAATACTGGCTGCACTGAAGGCCTCTCCTCACCCTGCATGAGCACTTGCCTTTACTAACACTCTATTTGCTGACTGAGGATTTGCTGACTAGCATGTTCCCAGAAGAGTTGGTGTTATTCTGCAAATGGGGACTAAATGTTGAATTGAATGTTCAAAAAATCCAAATATCTTATAATGAAGTGTCCACCAACCTCTGTCTATGTAGTGTATGTCATTTATACTTGAGCAACTGATGGTCAAAGGCCCAATAATGGCCATTTGGTGGTGCTTTGATTTAAAGTCATAAACCTTCCAAATAAAAGTCCAAAAAAACTTCATCACTTCCGTACAGAATCCTTTACACCTACATGGGATGAAAATAAATACACGAGGAATCATGGTTGTCTCGGTAACCCATAGCACCATAATGCTATGGGTTACCGAGACAACCATGATACACCATTTTCCAAGTGTCAGACAAAACATTAACAAAGGTTCACCCTCGCACCCACATCCACACACAAAGCTGTAACCTATGACAGTACAATTACTCAATGTCATATTCAGTACCGCTTACTTGTGCGTTTCTTTTTTTTTTTCTCTTTTTTTTTACTCACCGGATGCAAGAAACTCTTATGACATACGACCTTGTTACAAAATAGGGGAAGTTTCAGCCTTTTAGGTGCAATACAAATATAGATTTTGCAAATCAATGGTTTTATCGTGCGTGTCAATTTACTAATCGGCTCATAGAAGAGTAAATCATCCTTGAAGCTGTTTCAAAAGACACACTGTCAGACAAACACTGCTAATTCTGATAGTAGAATTGGGTTCGTTTTTGGTTTTCTAGTTCCGTCGTGTTGAAAAGAAACGACAGAGAAACCTTCATCTTCACATATATCCATGGTGTGTCCATGTGACTTACAGTAAATCATAGCAAAAATAACAGCCCTACCTGATGTATACACAAACAGGACCAGCAGCAAGATGGTGGATTCATAGTCCATCTTTAAACTATGAACAATATGGGAGAAGAAAAACAATATATGAGTGGAGACCAAACTTGTGAAAATGATGCTGGGAAACCAAACTTTTCTATTGATACGTCAGTTAAAACGGTTCTTCCTGCGAAATTAGATTTGTTTAGAAGCCAGAAAAAAATTCTTCTTATGCTGAAATGTATTATTGTAACTATCTGATGAAACACTCAGGTCTACGCTTCCATTTGTCAGCTGGCCTGTTTATAGAAGAAAATTAAGACGTATATAACTGTACAGTGGGAAATGAGTTCCCCTGTTTTACCACCCGAGTCCAAATAAAAAAAAGTATTTTTTTTTCCAAATAAAAAAATGTATTCCAGAGTGTAAACCTTGTTTTAAAGCACCCTGACCCTGAAAGGAAAGTATGTAACGAAAATAATTTCATTATTGACACAAGAACGAGACTTCAGTAAAATACCAAATAGGATATAACTTCTTTCTTTTCCTTACCTCGTCTTTGGCTCTTTGAAAATGTCCTATCTTAGTGGAATTGGGCACTGGTGTTATAGCAGAGGTGTCTGTGTGTGTGTGTGTCTGTCTTGAGGAGGAGGGGGGGGGTTAAACACATGGTGCATAGGAAGTGAAAAGCCAAAAGATGTTGCATAATGCCACTGAAAATAGATTTGAAGTAAAAAATGTGTGTGTAGCATATATACTGCATGAATAAACAGATCCCAATCAAGATTAAATCTGGATATTCTCAATTGTAGCTGGGTTGTTTTTTTTTTTTTTCCAAGACACTTTAAGCTCAGGCGATAAGGCTGATGCACAGAAGATAATGCTGAGCCCTTTCCTGTTTGCGGTGGGGACGGACAGGTTGATGGACGAGGTCAGACAGGAGTCTCTGTGGACTATGATGTTTGTGTATGATATTGTGATTTGTGGTGAGAGTAGGGAGCAGGTTGAGAAGAGCCTGCAGAGGTGGAGGTACACACTGGAGAGAAGGGGAATGAAAATCTGTAGGAGTAAGACAGTGTACATGTGTGTGCATGAGAGGGAGGGCAGTGGAGGGGTGCGGTTGCAGGGAGAAGAGGTGGAGAGGGTGAAGGAGTTCAAGTACCTCGGAGCAACAGTGCCAAGTAAGTGTTAAAGAAGTGAAGAAAAGAGTGGGTGGAGAAGAGTTATAGCAGGAGTGATTTGTGATAGAAGAGTGAAGGGGAAAGTTTATAGGACTGTGGTGAGACCTGAGATGTTGTATGGTTTAGAGACAGTGACATTGAGTAAAAGACAGGAGGTGGAGCTGGAGGTAGCAGAGCTGAAGATGTTGAGGTTTTCATCAGGAGTGACGACGATGGACAGAATTAGAAACGAGTTTATTAGAGGGACTGCGCATGTAGGACGTTTTGGGGTTTGGATATGTGCAGAGGAGGGACATGGGGTATATTGGTAAGAGAATGCTGAGGATGGAGCCGCCAGGAAGGAGGAAAAGAGCAAGGCCAAAAAAGAAGGTTAATGGATGTGGTGAAAGAAGACATGCAGGTAGTTGGTTTGAAAGAGACAGTAGTATAGAGACGGATGATCCACTGTGGCAACCCCTAATGGGAGCAGCCGAAATTATTATTAATATTATATATTTATTTAATAAAATGTTCTTTTTTTTTTTTTCTTCAGTCTGTCCGAGCGTCTCACAGGCTGATGCAATGGGCTTAATATGTCGATGTTGCCGAAATTAGAGCAGACATTTGCGCAAGTCGGAGGCCTGTACTTTCACTAATGAATAAATAAAGTATGTATAGATGGGGTGTAATGATATATAGTGGTTTTGGTGCCAGCCGTATGAAGATATGGGTTGAAGTGAGACCTTGCATTTCCTGCTATAGAGCTCTTAACCCTATACAATGAATGTGAATGCTGACTACACCCCAGGCCTCCTCACCTTACTACCATCCTTGTGTATTAATAAGCACAAATCTCCACAAGCACACTCCAAAATCTAGTGGAACATCTTCCCAGAAGAGTGGAAGTCATAATAACAGCAAATAAAGATATTGTAAAATTTATGGAGTAAACCATAATATCAGCCGATTTGTTTTAAAGTAAGTACAATAACCGACAACTGTTGAGTGATTTTGTTTCCAAAAAGTATACATAGAGGGTCTGTGCTTTTTTTCCATGATGCGCCTTTCAGCGTTACATAATAACGTTAAAAACCGCAGCGCATCAGAAACAACATCCTGAAACCAATTTCACAAGAAGATAGAGGGTGAAGTTTACATTTCTTGCAACACTACAGCAAAATGACGTTCTTTGGAAAAATTTACCTCTGCCAAATCATTGGTAACTTCTATAGCTATCTCAACATACACTACACGGACGAAAGTGTGGGGGCGATGTGCATACGTATGTGCTTTTTAAACATCCCATTTCACATATAGTTCCTATTTTTGGTAAAAGTCCCAGGAGTGTTAGTAAAGTCAGGGACTGATGTAGGTGAGGTGAGGAGGCCTGGGATGCATTCCAATCCAGCATGTTCAATAGGGTTGAGGTCAGAGCTCTATTGCAGTACATGTAAAACATGTAAAGCAAATCTTAATGGAACTAGCTTTGTGCACAAGGGCATCGTCATGCTGGAACAGGATTGGTTCTTTTAGTTGAAGGGAAAAGCACAATTTCATGCTCCCGCATGAAACTGGGCAATCGGAAACATCTGTGAGTTCTTGTATGCGGAAGAGGGCGGACAGCATTTTAACGCTATGTGAAATGGAATGAGCAGCAGTTCAAAAAGATGTAAAGGCCGACTATATTTGTGTCACAGGAAACACATTCTGGGTGAAAAAAATGCAGAAACAAAAACAAGTTTTATAAATTATATTTAATGGAAATTAACAAGCAGCATTTCTACTTACTTCTCCTTGTAAATAAATGAGCAGCCAGTGAGCACACAGTGCACAGTACCAGTCATTATAGTGAATAAATCAGTCGACACCGTTAATACCAGAACATCATTTTCTTAGTCTAAAAAGTCCGGGATGTCGTCGTAAATGACGTCGTGATGGTTTGGGTGCCGAAGGAGACACTGCTGGACCGTCTGAATCACTGTGGCTAGACGCCGGTCTAAAGCCGTTAGATGAGACTCGGTGAGGAGGGGAGCCACGGCATCCAGGGGATCCTGAGAAAGAGACGCCCGCATGACGTCGCTCAGACGGTACTGAGGGGAGGAAAGAAGTTGTAGACGGAGCAGCGTGGAGCGACGGATTCTGTGAGTATGATACGGTAGAGTCACTAATCTGTAACCAGAACTGTTTCAATTAACTATGCAATGAATATGGTACAGCCTTACAAAGGCCATCTATGATGAGGATAAGGTTGAATCAAATTGATGCTACCACCACCGTGCTTCACGCTTCTTAGGATGTTAGGTTAGTGGCAAGTGTAGCTCTTTTTGCCAAGGCCAAAAATATTTAATTTTTTTTTTTTTCCCCGACAGCTGCTGAATTTCTAACATGTTGAATTTCTCCTGTCTAAAATGAAGAGTGTTGAGTTCCTTCAGAGTTGTTTGCTTCCCTAACAAATACCTAATTGCCCGGGCATTGGTGCACCCCTGAGTGATTTTAATTTACCTGCAGCACTGCACCAGAGGAGTGAGAATTGATGGCTCGTCCTTAGAGTGACGACCAAACCTATCGCATAGAATAGGACATAAAAATACACACAAACATACAAAGACGACCACATAAGCCAACCCCGCACACGGTATATGGTATACCAAGTAATTCAAAAGATGCACAAAAAGATGCCATTAAAGTACTCACGCTCTTCCGTTATCTAAATGTAGTAGGAACGTGTTGTTGCCGAATATTTCAAATGTTTCGTAGTGGTGTCTGTCCATGTTATCTGCATTTCCATAAGAGAAAAAAAAGCTACAGTAAATGGAAAATTTCACGTATCAATTCTAGTATTGATTGTGTCTAGTAAACCAACGAGCAGGCGTTACTTTGCAGAAAGTCCAAAATGGTCATATCGATGATATCCAACAGGCGGGTGCCTTGGTCATAGGGCGGAGTCTTTTTCACAGCGTTGCAGTACGTTGGGGTTTGCTCCCACCTGTAACATGTGCCAGGCCACTCCAATTATTGTTTATTCATTATTGACAATTTTGAGACTCCCCTTTTTTTTTTTTTAAAGGAGGATCCCTGGATTCTAGCCACATGTATGTATACCTAATCGTTAGATACATATTACGTTACACTACTAGACTTGTTACTAAAACAAATAACAAACTGCACTCACAGAGCGAGCTTACTGCGGCTGTACGAGCGCCTCCATGGGTTCCTCCAGGAGCGGCGAGGTGCGAGGGAAAGGTCTGGCAACATGGCTGCTAGAGAGCCTTCGAGAGCACGGGGTCGACCGCACACCGCATGCTCCGTGGAACAATAGTATGAGCACTGGCCATAGAAACACGTATTTCCCACTGGCACACACACAGACACACAGTTATTTAAGGCATAAGTATCACAGAAAAGTTGACAGCAATGAAAAGTTACTTTGGTGGGCCACTTTGTGAGTGTGCAATGGACACCAATTAGCATTCATCATTAGCAAGAGTTTGACTGGTTGGATTGGTAAACAGAATGAGTACACATGAAGAAAACTGTGAATGAACTTATGCTTGATGTTTCTTCTCAGTTTTTTTCCCCAGTGCAACATGCCATGTTTTATTAGTTACCTATATCAAGGACAATTTATTTGTTTTAATCTAAATACTCAACAACTTAACGAAATGATTAGACCAAACCTGGAGAATGAAAAAAGGTCCTGGCCAACTTGTGGTCGGTGGTGATCTCTTTAATTTCCTTAATTACATCAACCAGTCTTCCCACAACCGGAGGGACACGTCGGAAACCCAGAATCCTTTAAGAGATGAGGAAGAGGGAGCCAAAGACAGGGGGTAAAAAGGTGAACATGTTTTGATATGACTCTACACAGTATTAAACCAAAAGGGTCTCTGCTGACGATGCCTACCTGTCCAGGTGAAAGGCGGCAATTTCGGCGTTGTGCCTCTCAAAGTCCGAGAAATAGTACAGGTTTACGTTTGTCTCGTCATATCTCTCTTGCCTGGAGCAATTTTACAATGGGGTTAAATTGAGGATGATCTCAGTTCCGATTGAAGAGTGTAATAAAAAAAATAAAGCCATGTATGAGATCTAATATAGCAGGGTTTGTATAGGGGGGCCATTTCCACTATGAGGCTCTACCATCCATGACACTACAGCCAACACCAATCAGAATGGAATTGTAACCACCAGCTTCACTCACTTCATGGGCTTGAAGAGCGCCTGGCCATAGTTGGAAAAGGTAATCACCAACTTCAGCTGCGTTCCTCCTGATTTCTGAACTGAAACACGGCATAAACGTGCAGACTGTTACAAGCCTTTTACAATACATTTTAAATAAACCGAACCCCCAAAATGGTGAACATGTAGAGGCCAGTCTTTTACACTAGAGGTCTCCCTGCGCTCACTCACTCTCTATGAGAATGAGACATCTTAAAGGCAAACACAAGTACGTTCTTGATAAGATAGTGTTGAGGCAGGATTAGAACCAGTTACAGAATTAGAACCAGTTACCTGCACTGGTGATGCGGTGATTTGAGAGCTGCTCCAGAAGAGCGGGCAGATTGATGTCTCTGTGTTGATACAGCTGCCAACGGGTGATACCAAGGTGGAACCGAAGCCAGGGAGGGTGGGTATCTGCGCTGCCCTTCCACTGGATAGGATCGTAGCCCTCCTGGCTGTTACTCAACCTGAGAGGGATGATCATATAGCATATAGCACATGTAACAGTGGGTCAAAAATCTGGTGGAACTGATCATTAGTAACAACCAGCATTTATACTCCTCATAATTGCTCTTATTGGCTGAAGTCCTGTGAATCCACATGGCACAGTCACCATTCGAAACCCTGAGCATAAATGACATTTGCAAGAAATGCAATGCTTGTATACTCTTTGTGGTGTAGTACTAGTGTACGGGTACTACAAGATAAAAAATATCCAAAACTTAGCCGGTCAGCCATCAGTTTTCAAGTGTCGCCCCTATCGTCTTAGCAATGAGAAGAAAAAAAAACAACAAAACATTGCTTGTTTTAGTTAAACTGTAAATATTGGCACCTCTATGCAAAGATTAATCAAAAGCAATATACATTAGGTGAGCTGCTCTGGGAAAAGTAACACTGATCTCTATATTGTTTTTGTTCTGCATGCCCTCGTATGAGCGTGCCTCACCACTGCTGTCCGTCCTGCTCCTCTGTCCCCTGGGTACGGATTCTCAGCAGAGTGTCGTCATCGGGACTGGATGGCGCGTGCTGGCTGTACAGCGCGTGGGAGAACAAAGCCTTCAGCTTGGCGAGATCAGCTGCTCCCACGCGCCTTTGTCTAACAGGCCTAGCCGCGCTGGTGGAGCCGGAGCGCGTGAGGTTGGTTGAGGTGGTGTTGCAAGTTCGAGCCCTCTGAAAGGGCTCGCAGGTTGAAGGGAACATCGTCAGGACCAGTACGATCACCAGCATGTGCAGAGCCAGCGTCACACACAACATAAAAGCACACACACCCTTCAAGCGGCAGCCACGACGCACTCTCATGCTGACAGAGACACGCAGACAGTCGTTTGTTGCTTTCGTTAGCAAACTATTAAGTTAAAGTCTCCCAGATGTTCTTACCTGTTCTGTCACAGCACTACCAGCTTCAAGAGAACAAGAGAGGGAATTGTAGTATCTTGCACTGATTTATTCATCTGTTTGCTTTTTGTCTTCCCCCCCCTCTCTCAGAGGACAGAAGCACTGCCAGGTCGGGATGATCTGAACCGAACAGAGTGTGTTTACTTGCCCCTTTTGGCACACGAGTACAATCAGAGGACAACTAGTATTTAGCTGGAAGTAAAACAAATATTTACAAAGGGGCCCTCAACCACTAGGGGGCACATAGGGGCGCAGGATCGTGTTCTAATAAATGTAAAGGGATGGTTGATCGCATGGTTCAAAGTTTCTTGGTTTTGGAGTTTTAACCACAAGGGTGTTAGTAAAGTCAAGTACTGATGTAGGTAAAGCGAGGAGGCCTGAAGTGCAGTCAGTATTCCAATTCATCCTCCAATAGGATTGAGTTTAGAGCTCTGTAGCAGGCCACTTAAGATCTTCCACAGCAACCATGTAAAGCAAATCTTCATGGAGCTGGCTGTCATGCTGGAGCAGGTCTGGTTCTCCTAGTACAAGTAAAAGCAAACTCTCATGCTCTCGCATCCAAAGATAGCCTTTATGGTTACTGTGTGGTAACAGTTTGGAGAAGAACCTCACCTTCCACTCCAATCAATCCAAAGCATATCTTCAGTTTCTTGCTCAGGTTATGGTTTTCACGTCCATGTTCATGGTCATTTATGTTCAGATTTCATCGTTTCTTTGTTTTGTATAAGTTCCTCCCGATCCTCACTCCTTCCATGACATAACGTCTGTGTATTACAGTTATTTGATCCGTGTGTGGAGAGTGGGCAAATAGCAGAGAGAAAAAAAGGCTGAACTTTGAAAATAATTGAAAACTATAAATAGTTGTGTGTGGGTTTGGACCGTACACTTTGGATAAGGTGGATAAAAGAATATTTTCTCAGTCTCACACACAGACACCATACACTTTCTGTCTATGTGACTTCGTTTTATTTAAAGCTCAATGTAATTCAGCTTTATTTGCACTTTTCACTAGGGGCATTGTCTTCCAAAGGTTATAAAACTTGCATTTATATGTTATTGCCTATAAGTTTATCGCTAATAAGCGAGTCAGTGGTGACAGTAGCAAGGAAACACATCCTGAGGTAAACAAACCTTGAGAGGAACCAAACTCGAAAGAGAACCCACCCTCATCTGGGTGGTACTAGAAATATATATATAGTATATGAGTATATTATCTCACAAAAGTGAGTGCACTTCAACCTTCAACTCAACACACATTTGTTCACGATGTCCTTTCTTTAGTCAGATATATATTTTAAAAAAAATACCTTTTTTTAAAATCATTCTTTTAATCACAATTTTTTTTTAATATATATATTTTTTGTTTTACCATCCGGCAATTAAAACCGTCCGTGTGGAAACAGAGCTTGAAAAGTATTAATTTGAGGTAAGTGTGTATATATATGTGTGTATATATATTTATATATACACACACACACACACACACACAAATATATATATATATATATATATATATGTGTGTGTGTGTGTGTGTGTGTGTGTGTTTTGCTGTACTGCTAAGTTTATCCAGCCATTTCACTGAACTCATTGTGCAAATAAACGTGGCAAACCACCTTTTTTTATCAGGAGAAGCTCACGCCGTCAGGTCGCAGCACCCTGACTACCTGCACGCACTCCTTTCACAATCCCAATTTTATTTTGGGTTGCAATTTTTGTGTGCCATCTGATCCCTCAGTACCATTACAATCAATTTACTTTTACTTTTTAGTTATAGCTGCCTAAGGTTTGGATGCGGCTTGCAAAGTTTGCTTTTAGAGGCCAAGCCAGGTCAAGAGTGAGACTGCTGGGATTGTAAAAAAAAAAACAAAAATAATGCTCTCTATCACACACACCCACACACACACTCGAGAAATTCGAGACGAGGGACGGCACAGAGAATCCGATAGGAATGTTTTAATTTCATGATAAAAGTGGGAACATCTTCACACACTCAGTATGTGCATTACATTATTTTATTATATATAAACTATATACATGAAATCTTCCCAATCTAGAAAAATAGATTTGTCACTGTAAAAAAAATACATTTCCTGAACATCAGGTATCAAAAAATGGACAAGCTGAGAGAGACATTTGGAGAGGAGGTGTAGAATGAGAGGGAGAGAGAGAGAGAAAAAAAAGAAGGAGAGAGACAAGAAAAGCAAAAAACAGCACCATAAGTCCAGATGGTCTGGCAGTACACAGAACGTGAGAGTCGTGGAAACAAAAAAAAAAGAGAGGGAGGAAAGAAAAAAAAAAAACGTGAAATGTCATATCTTCATCGCTGAGAGATTTCGAACTGATCAGGGATTTTTAGGATTTGTCTCAGTCGGTTTGTGCTTCTCGAGTGTCAGGAGCATTTCCACACGCATACGGCCAGACTTCCGCCGAAGAACATGTACAGGAGGTTCTTGACCTCGTGCGAGATCTCGAATCCGAAGCCCTCGCCAATCACCACGTGCCACGAGCTGCCGAACTTCTTGTCCATTGACTCCTTTATCATTCGGGCTGCACTCTTAAACACACACACACACACACACACACACACACAAAAAAAACAATAGGAGGAGGCGTGTTATGCAAATAATCCTTGGTGGTGCTGTGGTGTAAATATAACCTGGGTTGTAATTATGTGCTGCTTTCGACCGAACGGCGAGTCTCACACACACCTCGTTGTTGGTTGCAAACTTCTCGCACGCTGTAACGCACAGATCCATCGTCTCCGCCCTCATTTCCTCTGGCATGTCTGTGTGCTACCGAGTAAGAAAGTGAGAGAGGATGAAGCACCTTAGAATAGGGTTCTAAAAAAAAAAAAAAAGGAGGCGAGGGTGTCATCTTCACAAAACATCACACATACTACTCCTACGTTCACTGAGGTGTGTGTGTGTGTGTGCTACTCGGGTGTAGTGTGCCAGGGAATTAAAATAAACCAACAAAGAGCAGAGGGAGAGAAAAGGCTGGATGGATGGATGGATGGATGGATGGATGGATGGATGGATGATCCATCGACTGTATGAGTATTGTGGACACCTGACCATAAGATTATGTGCTTCCCGAACGCCCCAATCAACATCTACGCTCCATTTGCTGTTAGAAATAACCTCCACTCTTCTGGGAAGATGTTCCACTTCTCCCCACAAGGAATCCTTGGGTGCAGGGTTCACATTAATCATGTTTGAGGTCAGAGCTCCATAGGAGGCCACTTAAGATCTTCATGGCGCTCACTTTGTGCACAGGAGCAGGTTTGGGTTTCCTAGTTCAAGCTTCATGCTGAATCCATTATATAGATCAGGTGTCCCAATACTTTTGGCTGAATGCTCTAAATTACCCGAATCAGAGGGAAACTGTGCAGCCGCTTGCAATCCGCCTCCTCCTTCTTGCTCTCGGACGTCTCCGCCATGCCGTTTGTTCTGCACACAAAAAGGTCCGTCTGATCTTCAGAACTTTGTGCGACGAAAATATCTTTCGATATCATGTGACCTGCTGAGAGAAAGAACACGTTGTATTATTGAATATTGACACCTGGTTCACTTTTCCCCGTCGCTAGGACTGCATTTGAAATTGCGATCGACACGCTGAACCCGTCTTCGTGCATGTTCTTCCCCTGCTGGGTTTCCTCAGGGTTCTCTGGTTTCCTTCACTGACCCCCAGGACCCCCCTTGTGAATACTGTATTACTCCTAGATGTGAACCGGTGTGTGTGTTCTTTTTGCCCTACAATTCAGAATGCTGAGATCCACCTTACTTCCTGAGTCCGGTTCCATCACCCCATCACCAGGTACCGAACCAGTGTCTGATGGAGAAGGTCATGAAGGTTGTAAAGGAAATGATTACTTGTATGAACTGTGTGATTTTCAGGAGCATCCTGTTTGCCTGACAAGATCTTCCAATGCTCTCATACAACGCACCAGATCACCTAATAATAAAGATCAACCGGATTTAAACCTTTTTTCACACCGGATTTGAGATCGATTATGATAAACATTAAATCCAGTACTGAACTAGCAAACGCTTTCCACAGTATACACCATGCTGGCTATGCTAATGAGTGATGCTTTCCAAGCCTCACAGCCTACATCAGTTTTGTATACAATGACATCCATATATATATATCCATATAAAAAAAAAAGGAGCGGAAGTTGTTCCTTACATGTTGAACGGAGATGCTGAAGGCTACATACGGTTTGGTTGTTTAGGAGACATCGTGAGCCTAGCAACCGGAAATCTCGCGAGAAGCGAGAACGTGAACTCAGCGTGAACTCGCCAACATGGAGTCAAATCTTTCCAACAGTGTATATTAAGTAAGTGGGCGTGAAATTCACACCCAGACTTCACTGGTGTCCAACCTGAATCAATCCACAGACATGCAGTATGAGTTTACAAGCATACAGTGAGAAGGAATGTCATTACTAAAGCAAGAAACACAATAAACACAATTCAACAAGTCTCGTTTCACTGTAGCCGCAACTTCACTGAACACAAGCGTCGATATTATTCTCATTAAATGTCCCCAGGTTTTCCCTGCGTTTTCCCCCAAGTGCGTTACGGTTGTCATAGGGATTTGACACGAAGGCAAATTGTGTTTTTGTGCAAATGGTACAGGAACGAAAACAAATAAATGGCCTTGTAAGTGTATTTGTGACCGAATCAATTTCTCCTCCTCTGTCAGCCATAGTAGATTAAAAACAAACAGCTATTAATTCCACATGAATATATTTGAGTTTGTGCAGTTTGCTACAGATGCAGTTCGCGAGTCTGTTTTTGATGGTCCCTCTGTAGAACATCGTAAAGATACGTGGAGTGAACTGCGCTTTCCTCTTTTTTTTTTTTCCAGAACTAGAGACGCTGTTTTGCTTTCCTTGAGGTGGAGCTGTTGTTGAGGGACCTTGTGAGGTTCTTTGGGTGTTCAGCAGGAAACGATCAGTACGTGTCCTCCTAAAGGCAACAAACATCTCTTTTGCTATTGTCTACATTCAGGTCTTTGGCTTTGCCTCGTCATTCTTGCTGATGAGACCCATCACGGTATTTTCATCTTGTCATTGGAGGGAAGGGGAGCGAAGAAGCTAAACGAGGCTCAAAACGATTACTTAATGATATACTGAAAGGAGTTTGCTTGCTTCTTAGAGGGACAGGGTTTCTCAGAATCACACTGAAACCTTTTCGTAATACATCAATAGCAAAGTGTAATGTTGTACAGTGCCTGGTCCAACGTTTGTGGACACCCGACCCCCAGGACGCATCTGTGGTTCTTCCACAGTAAAATTGTTTGTAATGCTGAGGTGGTCACATGATTCTAGACAGGTGTGCAGATGGCACTTGTACATTTTAGCATCATTGCCAACATGTTACACGTCCCTCCCTTTGCTGTCTGCCCTACATTCTCTCCGCTTGAACATCTGGCTGCTGCAGAAGATTCCACTGCTGCCCCAAATACACGCTTGACCTAAGTGCTTGCACAGATGTGTGTATGAGAGGCAGAGGAAGGGAGGGTTAGGGTTGGCAAAAAGGCATTGGACCAGACAGACAATTACAATCATAATGCCTTGTTTTTTTTTTTAAATATGTCTACTGTACTGGACTTTTCAGGAGTTTCAGATATTGGTGCCCTAGACATCATTGTATGAATATAACGGTTTTGTTAAACCGGCAATTTAACTGTATTTTATTTCGAAGGAGTGTAGATGACGTCGTAGACATACAGAGAAGATAATAGACATAGGACGCTTTCATGTAGTATTACGGGAGCGCCAAAAGCCAGGACCTCCTACCTGTACAATTAATCATGATCCGCTTTGTGCTATAAAATATACCCCAGGTTAACAATATGTGATGCTTAATCGATTTATGAAACGAAAGAGAGAAAAAGAGGGAGAAAGAGAGATAGAGAGAGACACAGATGTGACTGTAGGGAGCCTGAGTATGGATCCGGAGCGAGGTGATTTATGCATATCTATAATTGAGCAGCACCAGGAAGGGAGAAAAGTGAGGTCGTGGAGGGCAAGGAAATAATAATAATAAAATAATAATACAAAAAGACAAATGCCTATTTACATTTAAGATTCTTATCCAAACTGTGACCACAAAATCGAAGGCACACAATTGCATTGGAAGACTTTGGATGTGTTATCATGAAATGTTTTGTTTGAGACCCAAACCTGTTTTAGCATGCACAAAGCCAGCTTCAAGAAGATATGCTGTAGTGGAAGATCTCTTGCTACAGAGTTCTGACTATCAAACCAGCTGAACATCACGTATTGGCACCTCCATAGCTTATATCGGTACCTGGCTTGACTTACACCATTAATTCGCCCATAACAGCGAATTTGGACCACATGTGCATCGAGATTTTCAACCCTATTGAACATCGTTGGCATTATTCGGAACGCTGACCGCACCCTCGGGCCTCTTTGTGCCAACGGTTTTCGGGACCGATTATTGCTGGGAAAATTATGTGTCCTGATACTTTTGCCAAAACTAAGCAGAAACCTTTAGATTTAATTTTTCTCTAAACTGACTACATGTCAATCATTTATTCATGCTTTAAGTGTTAGATTCGTGTTTTAGAATGCATTATTAGGAAAGCAGGCATGATGGATTATTGTTCACACTTTTGGACTGCAGGTCCGAGGTCTCTTCGACGGTTCGAAAAACTCCTTTACTAATCTGGATAATCCCGTTGTTCAAAGCACAAAGCTCATCACATTGTACCTGATTATCTGCCTCCCGTAAAGTCACACACACACACAATCAATTCACTACAATGCAGAACATTTTCCCATCACTGTTTTAATAATATCATCATCCACATAGTTCACAAGATAATAAAAAAAAACCAGTGCGGTGTGAAACAGTGTATGGATAAGCGCTACAGTGACATCACAGCCGGTCGCTATTGACTAACAGCCAAAAGAGGCAAAAGTAAAGTTGGGTGTTGGGACCCAAAGCGACTTCCTCCCGCGCTTCCTCCTCTCGGGGCGCAATCGAGAAATCTCGCTTGATGAAAAAACGCGATATCGTTCACTCCTTATACCGAATATATTCATAGTGAATACGAGGACGTGAGAAGAAGTGAAAAAAAAAACAATTTACGTCCGTCCGTGTCGACTGGATACGAGAGAAAGAAATGCACAAAGAATAAGAATAATAACAACAATTGTTGGCGTGAAGTAAACCGATTTTTCGTTATTTATAGAAAATAGTTGTGTAAATGAAGATTTTTCAAAAAGTCTATTGTGGAAAACACGTCGTCTTTTACGATTTTTGAGACACGTTTCTTTTGTTTCTTTGCAACAAACTGTCATTTAACGGTACGAAGATTGACGTTGACCAAACAAATATATACATGTTCTTCTGTTAAACCAGAAATGTACCATTTTGAGAACTTTCCTTCTGTCATTCGATTCCTGTCTCTGTTTTGTTTTTTTTCCGCTTTTACAAAAGGAATGCTTGTGTCTCCAAAACCATTAAAGACTAGATGTTTGCCAACTTTTGACATTCATAAAGAAGCAACAACAACAACAAAAAAAATACGTTGATCAATTAAACGTAAAAAGAAAAGTAAAAGAAAATAGTGCAAGGTCTGAGAACGCTTGCTTTAATAAGAGTGCAGTGGATTTTGAAATAAAGGCCGCTACAATCACAGTTACACTGTCAAGAAACACAGTCAGCGTGGACGGGAAGGAAAATATCGATCCTACTGAGAACCGCGTGAGAGCGAATGAGTGCGGGAATGACATGAGGGTCACAGCCGATGAGAAGAGGATGCACAGTGGCTTTTAAGCACTTAGCAGTTCCGTTGCAGTCATTGGCCCTGCAGATCCACACACACACACCACACACACACACACACACACACACACACACACACACACACACACACGGACATTGACATGGAGAAAATATGAATGCATTATGTACCACAGTGAACATTCCTAACGAACAATTTTCCGGCTTCTCTCTCTCCTGACACGCGTTTATTTCTGGGCTGTGGCATCACTGGTGCAGGGGTCTACAGGCTCCTTGGTGGCTCCTCCAAAAACATCCACGTCTCGATCCGTCCACGACACGACGTTCCCCGTGAGCGCAGGCTCGCCGCAGGCCGCCAGGGTGCCGATCTCGGCCGGCGACAGTACGCGGTCCCACAGGTTAAACAGAGACAGCTCGCCTACCAGAGCCTGCGAGGCATCGAACTGTCCGCCGGGCATGTCCTGTAGCATAGCAGGGTAGAGGGTTCAAACGAATACGGATTTACCAGGTGAATTGTTCAGACTTATGTCGTTGTCATTGTGACACATAGCTACATGGCAATGTTACTACAGCATAACGTTTACTTTGGCAAGGAGACGACAGTTACGTAGCTAGCTAGGGTTTTAGACAGTTACGTAGCTAGCTATGGTTTTAGACAGTTACGTAGCTAGCTAGGGTTTTAGACAGTAACGTAGCTAGCTAGGGTTTTAGACAGTTACGTAGCTAGCTAGGGTTTTAGACAGTTACGTAGCTAGCTGGGTTTTAGACAGTTACGTAGCTAGCTAGGGTTTTAGACAGTTACGTAGCTAGCTAGGGTTTTAGACAGTTACGTAGCTAGCTAGGGTTTTAGACAGTTACGTAGCTAGCTAGGGTTTTAGACAGTTACGTAGCTAGTTAGGGTTTTAGACAGTTACGTAGCTAGCTAGGGTTTTAGACAGTTACGTAGTTAGCTGGGTTTTAGACAGTTACGTAGCTAGCTAGGGTTTTAGACAGTTACGTAGCTAGCTAGGGTTTTAGACAGTTACGTAGCTAGCTAGGGTTTTAGACAGTTACGTAGCTAGCTAGGGTTTTAGACAGTTACGTAGCTAGTTAGGGTTTTAGACAGTTACGTAGCTAGCTAGGGTTTTAGACAGTTACGTAGCTAGCTAGGGTTTTAGACAGTTACGTAGCTAGTTAGGGTTTTAGACAGTTACGTAGCTAGCTAGGGTTTTAGACAGTTACGTAGCTAGCTAGGGTTTTAGACAGTTATGTAGGAAGACTGACAGTTTGAATGTTGTTTGGTGAATTATCATTTTTATTGATAATCATTCTTTGAGACGACTCGTTAAGACTCGTTCGTAAGACCCACCACTAGCTCTCATCTACGTCCAGTGGGTTTTCCCAGGCAACCACATGCTTCCATGCTTTCCTACAGTCCAACTCACCTGTTCTTGTCCCAGAACCAGCACACCTGCTGATCTGATCGGATGCCATGATGACAACCCTTCGCCCCGCCCCTTCAGCTTTCCTCCCTGGTAGGCCTTCCAGACTCCATCACGTAGAGTCCAGCTCACACACACCTGCTGCCAAGTGGCAGGAGGGAACGACAAGGGCAACTGTGCCACCTATAGTAAAGAGGATAGAACGTTACATCATTACACAGAGGTTCAAGCAATAATGTTGACATTTTCACACGGACTGGTTATCATTTAGGACTAATCCCTTTTCTAGAAGCCTATTCATTGAACCTTGAATGTGAAGCACACATCCACATCTCCAGAGCTCACGGTCGTGGTTGACGGCCAGCAATAGTAAGACTACACGGTATGAAACATGAACTTGAAGCCGTGTCTTTTCACGCGTCCCACCTTAGCATTGATAAGCAGTTCGGCTGGCTTATGGACGCCTTGCAGGAGGACGAGTTCGTTGGGCTGCTTGTCCACGGCGTATGAGAACGGTGTCCCGATCCCGCTCTCGGTCGCCTTCAACCACACGCAAGCCGTGAAGGCGTACATCTCCGGAATGTTCCGTCTCACCAAACCGTACATGTAGTTGGTCCGCATGGGGAAGGACAGCTTGAAGCCCTGTGGGTAACTCGGCCCTGTAAAACCTGAAGGAGGGGATATGATACGTTTTAGGTGCATGAACAAGTCTTGTTTTGTCACAACAACATATCGATACATGCATAAATCACACCTGATTACCGAATGGATTTTGGTCAATATGGCAGGGGGCTACTGAATTCTGATTGGTCAGAAGGGATTGATTATAGATTATTGAAGGAGTCTCTAGTGGTCTTACAGCGCTGTGAAAGATTGAGGGAGGTTTTTCCCCTACAGGAACGTCTTTGAAATATAGAAGTTAACCATTTTTTAATTCTGGTTAATATGACAAGCCAAAATTCGGCCTGATGGAACAAATAAGAGATGCTAGTGAGGGTAGGCTAGCAAATCATTGTTCTCTGGTATATACGATGTCAAACCCCCCGAATGAAATCCTCACTTTGCTCCAGCTCTGAGATGCGCTCCTGCAGAGTGTTGATGCCCTGGTCGATGCGATGGTGGTGGTTTTGTGTCTCCTTGCGTAGGTTCTTCCTCTCCTCCTCCAAATGCTTTACCTTCTGCACGAGCTCGCCGCCTACGTCCTCCACTCGCCCACCGGACTGGCCCAGTGCCAAGCGCATACCCGTTGAGCCTGCTGCCACCTCCGAGTGGTTCAGCAATGCAGGCACCATTTCCAGCTGAGGAACAAACCAAACAGAGAAAGAAAGAGTTGGGTAGGAAAGGGCAGAGCGGAACGCATCGGAAATGGTTACACGGCGTTATTTAACGCATGAGACCACGAGTTAAGACGTAGAAAGGATTTTCCGCGCCTCAACCGGACAGGCTGAAGGCCATCAATTGGTTTTGTTTGAATCGGAAATTGGATCAAAACCCGGAACTTCAAATCCTGTCCATGACTAATGCATCATACAATAAGTGAAAGCCAGGAAATGAATCAATATCAATTTGGCTTGTCTGGTGAATATAACAACCCTAAGAGTAGACAAGCTGACAGCTTTCTCTCTCTCCATCTCTCACACTTACTCACACTCACACACACAACTGCTTATAATTTATGCATGTGTGGTTTCCAGAGAGAGTGTGTGTGTGTGTGTGTAGGTGAGAAAATAAATAATGACACAGATACACCGTTTTTTTAAGTTCAATTGCAGCATTACCTTTATATAGAAATCTAAACTATACCATACTCCACAAGATCCAGTTCTCTGATTTACACAGGAGATCTAAACTATTGGTTCAATTCACTTATACGCCTTTTTACAATACACATCATAACTAGCATTTTTCCCCAAAAATACATATATGAGGTTTGGATTTTGGTCTTTAATAAGGAAACCCGGAGGTGACTGTGGAACCAGATGTGACAGAGGAAAATAGGAAGATGTCTTTCTACTTCTGGTTTATGCTTCCCTTCCAAAAAAAAGTGTTTGAAGGATCTTTAGGGGAGAAAAACCCAAACCTAGTTATAGTTTTTATAGGTTATAGTATAACTCCACATGATATTAGAGCATTATGCTGCATTATGCTCACCTCCAGCTTCTCGATGCGGTCTTTGAGCTGGAGGATGGCTCTCTCGAGCTCCTCGACAGCCCGGGCAGTGTGCAGCTGCGCTGCGGCGGATTCCCGGACGCCATCCCCAGCCATGAGGCGCCGTCGCGCGGGGACAGACGCGGCGGCTCCGCGTTCCGCCACGCTGCGCTCGTCGAGCAGCGCGCTCTCGCACTCGGCCAGCTTGCCGGTGAGCTCGTCGATGGTCCTGCGGTCAGCGGCGATCTGTTCGCTCTGCAGCGCTACGGTGCGCCGGAGCTCCTCGGCGGTGGCGCTCAACGCGCCCCAGTCTTCATCTTGGTCATCGCCCTCGGCCTGCTGCTCGCGCTCTTTGTCGCGTCTCCGGCGCCTCATCGCGCATTCCCCGGGCGGCACGGGCGAGCACAGGAGGCGGCTGAAGACGAAACGCTGCGGGCTCGCCCCGGCGCTCAGCTCGCCCATGAGCGGCGTCTCGAGGCCCGCGCCCGCTGCGGGCTCCTGCTGGCTCGTGTCGGCGCCGTACAGCGCACCCAGCGACCCCGGCGGCAGTGGCGACGCGGTGCCGTTGGTTGACGCGGGGGACTGCGGGGAGGCGGCGGCAGGTGCTCGCGAGTACACGCTCGCCACGATGCACACCAGCGCGCCGAGAAACGCGATCGCCCCGGCCCCAGCCACAACCGCCACGAACTTCATCTTCAGCACCGCACCGATGGTCTTCTCGTGACGCAGTGATGCCCTGCGCAAAATCTCCAACCGCGTTTAGACTCTCTAAGAAAAAAAAATCCGGTTTGCGTGTTTTTCTTGTTCTTGTAATCCTCGGCGTGGCCTTCCTCGTGGATCCTGAATGTAATTTTAACGATTCGGTGATGCTCCTGGCCTGCGAGCCTCGTCACTCATCTACCCTCCTCTTCCTCCTCCTCCTCCGTTGCTAAGCACCCGGTTTCCATGGCTACGCAGACAGTGATGCTGAAAGGCAAGAAATGGCATCTACAGGTTTCTTTTTTTTTTTTCAATTTGCCATAACCAGAAATGATGTCTGGCTCCCACAAGGTACAGTAGATTCCAAGAATGTACATGGAAATGCAATGGATCATAAATCAGTCAATTTAAGTTTATTTATACACCTGAAATGATGAAGGTGCATCCACAGATGATGGACAGCATTAAAAGGGAAACGGTGTTATGGTTTTTTCTCAGTTGCTTTGGAGCATTTCTAGAATCATTCCTAATATTTGCTAGTAATATTTGCAAGCCTGTACTTTTCTCATAATCCTCAGTTCATCTCTCAAAAGTCAGTCAATGGACGACACGCCTACACGTTTCCACGATCTCGTTTGCGAACAATGACGAAAGGACTTCCGATGGCATTTGTAAGTTCATTGACACTAATACATTCGAGAAAGGAACTGCGTTTGAAGAAAAGTGTAGGGTTTGGAAAGAAATCCATCGTGTTGTGCTGTTTGTATTCATGGTTTTTGGAGAAATTGCACTTATTGAGGAAAACATCATGCAATTGTACAGTCAATGAAATTAACTCGCAATTTGTTAAAAGCAATGAGAAAAACCTTTATGATGTGGAGGTTAAACAGTCTGGAGAACTGAGAAAAACTATAAACGGTGACGTTGAGGGTTTGGAAACATCTAGGGATGAACCAGGTGGAGCATTGGATTCTCTGTAGACCTCAAACTGTTGCTACCAGTAACATCATCTGGGAAATGATGAGGAGGAGGAGGAGGATGATAAATATTTATCGTAATGCATAAGTCACATGATAGATTTTTGACACACAATCCACAATCATGGATCATCAATAACAATTTATGACTCAGGTTTTGTTTCAAATCGTGCAATTTATTTACCTGAAATCCACACATTTTTTAGTTTACAGTGTTCAGTTCTTTAAAAAAAAAAAAAGAAAAATCCTCCAACAAGGATTTAAATAGTAAATAATCACAGATCTAAAAGAAAATGTTGGAAATGTTTGTTGGAAATGTTTTTGAAGAGGAAAATGATTCTAAAGGAACGTTAATATCCGAGTCAATAATCGTTCCAAAAATACAGCTGCTGTTGCTTTTTCTTCTTTTCGTTCTTCTTTTCACGGTATCGAACCCATTACGGTTCAATATAAATAAAACATCGGTTGCATCAAACTGCAGAAAAACTATACGCCACTTTCTCCACAGAGAAAAAGAAAGAAAAACTAAACGTACAGAAAAAACGTCAAAATTCTAGCCACTCCCCCATGTACACGCAAGTGGATGGTGAGATTTCCCCGCCTTCGTGGCAGTCGTCGAACACCTGCAAAAACGTCAGAACGGAAGAAAAACCAAAAGTTAGAATACATCGATAGACGATTTGAGAGTTTTTAGGATGTTATTAGTGAGGCCAGGATGTTTTAAAACTATGTAGGACTCATTTGGGTATGAGGCCAATTACAAAAGAGTAAGCCCCGCCCACTCGTTGCCTATTGGCTCACAGGTAAATGGAAGTCCGGCGTCTGTTTTAATTCGGTGAATTGTTCCAATTGGCATCTCTGCCTAGTCACAACTATTGAATCAAATATTTGCTATCTGGTGTACAGTAAATCACTATACTGGGGTAATGACTGACATTTGGTGTCTTCTTCAGGCCAGGTAACAGTGGCCTGAAGAAGATTTGCAACCAAATTTTGAGAAATAACACACATTCACTGGTTCTGGGGTACGTTCTGGCCTTTAGCTTAACCGTGGGATTTACCGGACAGAGTCCGCAAGGCGTCTTGACCAGGCCTGTTGGCTGGATAATGGGGTTCACCCCTCGGTAAAGCTTCATCTGCCCGTCCACACAGCCTACTGTCCCCTCTTTGGCCGCGATGATGGTCATTTCCACCTTTCCGTCGTAGATCAGCGTGTTAAGGATGGTCTCGATGTCCTCCATAGACAGATCCACCTACGAATCAAACGACGAAACAATGTTTGAGAAATTTGCTTAGTAACACGTTTTATACAGAGTGTGCTGGTACCGTTCTTTAAGAATAAGGGAGAGAGGAGTTGTGGTATTGTATGAGGAAGTCAGGTGTGTCAGAGAAGTATGTGAGGGTGGTGCAGGACGTGTATGAGGGCAGTGTGACAGCAGTGAAGTGTGCAGTAGGAACGACAGAATGGTCAGACAAGGTGAAGATGGGACTGCATCAAGGATTGGCTCTGAGCCCTTTTTCGTTTGCAGTGGTGATGGACAGGTTGACGGTTGAGGCCAGACAGGAGTCTCCGTGGACTATGATGTTTGCGGATGATATTGTGATTTGTGGTGAGAGTAGTGAGCAGGTGGAGAAGAGCCTGGAGAGGTGGAGGCACGTGCTGGAGAGAAGGGGAATGAAAGTCAGTAGGAGTAAGACAGAGTACATGTGTGTGAATGAGAGGGAGGGGAGTGGAGGGGTGCGGTTGCAGGGGGAAGAGGTGGAAAAGGTGGAGGAGTTCAGGTTTTAAAGAGGCAGATGTAGAGGACAGGGTGGTATGGAGACGGATGATCCACTGTGGCGACCCCTAACGGGAGAAGCCGAAAGAAGAAGAACACGTTTTATACAAAATATGCCATGCCTTGCTAATTCCCAGCTCGCAGATATACTTCCAGACTTCATACGACGTGGCGAAAGAGCTGTTTCTCTGCACCATGGGGCTCTGCTTGCTGTCCCTCGCTGCTTCGGCCTGGAGTGTACACACACACACACACACACACACACACACACACACACATGTTGAACTCCTTTCAACATAAACGCCATTGCATCAAGCAAAACAAGCTACCAAGACCATATGTAGGTGTTCCAGACGCATGTTCCTGACCTTACTCTGCAGGAACTTGAAGCACTGCTGGTTGAGAACCTCGACAAACTCGGACTCGAAATCTTGATCGCTGTACCACGCGCCTCCTGTAACCGAGCGGTCCGGCTGCAGGTTGTACAGCATGTACACCTTCTTCTTCGAGGCCTGGACAAGACATTATGAAAACGATGGATTTTTCATCCAAAGTATACGAACGCCGAGATTTTGTAGGTTGGATGCGCTTCGAATCGATCGAACTCACTGCGACAGACTTCACGGCCTTGATGAGTTTTTTGCTCTCGAGGTTCTTCAGGATTTTGTTGATCTCCGTCAAAGGAAGGTTGCTTTTATACCGGATGTCCCGACTCCATATTCCTGTCAAGAAGAGAGCACAATACCTTCTCAAAAGCTCTTTCCTCCCGCTCTTTATTATAGGAACAAAAGCCGGTTGTATCACATGGTACTCACCTTTATTCCCAGCATCCTCAATGATCTGGTAGACAAGCTTCTCCTGGTTATCAGAACCCTTCATTTTACTTAAAACATACACAGATAGTAATATTTTGGTCATTATTTCCTCGATTAGATGTGCTCATTTGTGTAAACGTAGACTTACCTCGCTAACTGGGTGTCCTTCATCCGGTACAACAAGCCATTGCTGTTTCTGAGAAGATCCAACTGGCCCTGATATAAAAGACAGAAAAGGGGTTTTATTTGTCTGATGTGTCTGATGAGGGTCAGCCATGATACAGCACACCTGGACCAGTGAGCACATTGTTTGGACGTGTGTAGAGGAGGGACATGGGGTATATCGGTAGGAGAATGCTGAGGATGGAGCCCCCAGGAAGGAGGAAAAGAGGAAGGCCAAGGGAGGAGGTTTATGGATGTGCTGAGAAAAGACATGCAGGTAGTTGGTTTGAAAGAGTGAGATGTAGAGGACAGGAGGGGTTTGGAGACGGATGATCCGCTGTGGCGCCCCCTAATGAGAGAAGCCGAAAAAAGGACCAGTGAGCATTAAGGGTCCAGCAGGGGCATTTTCCTCTCTCCCTGTGCTATTATGCCACTTTCTGTTACGGGCTCATGTGAAATGTCTTCTACACTTGGTCATTTAGTGGTGTCTAGTTGTGTTATTGTGGTCGTATTAGTCGTCGTCTTGAAATATAATACCCGGCTCATATCATACTCCATATTTGTACTGGACGTTCTGTCTCGGGTCAATGTGTAATGACTGCTATACTGAATAATGTCATTTAGTTGTGTCTAGTTGTAAACATGTTGTATGAGTCTGTCTTATTTCAGTGCTGTGCAGGGTCTATGAACTCCGGACTGTTGGTTTCTTGAAAAAGGCGAACTTGGCCGATAAAAGCCAATTCTGATTCCGAAGTGTTCGGCGATTGTCAGACGATTACCACCGACAGCAGCCGGTTGATTGCCATGGCCCTCTGCTGAGCCTCGATGTGCGGCATGTCGTTCTGGATGACCTGATCGGTGATGCCTTGGGGAAACTGCTGACACAGCTCCCTAATTCTTCAAAGCACACACACACATAAACACAAGCATCATATGACCATACCTTCTACCTTTGTACCCACTGCACATGTCAATGCATTTGTATAGAAACCAGGTGGACATCATTAGATCCACCAACAAAACCCCAAATTCAGGATAATCATAGTATCAAGAGACTTACTTACTACTTAATGAAATCGAGTTAGACCACTCATAACCCACCCAAATTACCTGTTTTCGATCTCAGCCACATCTGTGGCCTCCTTTTTCACCTTCACATCTGTCATTCTTATGATCTCCTACTAGTTATAATGAGGCAATGAACTGCACCATTCCAACTGCACCATACACCAGAAATACACAACATGGGACGTGTTTTTTTTTTTTTTTTCTTAGGCTTGTAAAAACAAGCCAATCATAATGCAGAGATCGATGACAGGCTGGACATTTCATCCAATCAGAACAAAGAAGGCGGGATTTAAGTGAGGAGGAAGAGTGCATGTGTAAGCGTGTTGCTGTGGGTCCTTTTCCGAGTTGGTGTAATAAGGGGGGAATAGGTGTCGGAGATATTGCCTGTGTAAATTTCTTGAGGAAAAAACTTCGTTTTGAAAGAGATTAATTGTATTTTTTGCACAGAATAAAATATATAAATGCATTTTATAAAATAAAATGCATTTTTTTAAAGTACATAAATAAATAAATGACTATTTATAATATCATATTGGGATTAACCAGTAAAACACGAAGCAAGACTTTTTTTTTTTTTTTTTTTTAGTTTTTCCATTTTTTTTTTTTTTTTTTTTTAGATATTTCACAGTTAATGAAAGTAACGATAAATATTTGAATATCGAAATATTTGCTTTAATGTATAAGCAAAATCAGCCAATAAGACGGCGAGTTGCGGTTGTTATGGGCTACGCGTTCGCCCAATAGGAGCGCGTGTTGTTGAGCCGCTGAGTTGATGAGTGCGGCGTCTTTGGATACCAAGAAAAACCTCCTCATCTCTAAGGTATGGCCGTAATTTATTTAATGTATGGTTCAGATCAGATCAATTCCACCAGAGATCCTAGATAAACCCATTGCACATGGTCTGAAATTATTTATTAGAAATATAAAGCCAAGACAAACGCTTTAATAGCCCATGTGGGTTCATGTTCCAAGATTAAGGCTCAACCAGTCCATTCATTCATCTCCTGGAACTGCACTGTCTTAACCAAAGTGATCAGTGGGTCCAGGATCTATCTGTTGAACACCAGAGACAGAACCCAAGCTGTCATAATCCCCCTATAATCATCCTGTGTTATTGTTTGAACAACTACTCCTGTAGATCCTGAGAAGAACTTGAGGAACCAGAATAATAAGTATGATCAGTAGATTATTATAGAGTTCATATTTCTAACCTGCCATCACATTCGAATCCTAGATAAAGGATGTGATTTTTCTTCCCCTCAAAAAGCTTCAGAATGGCTGCGGGCTCCATTGTGGCTCCATTCATTATTCCCATTCGGATTCCAACACCTGGAAAAGCCAAGCATGAAATTGACAACAATACACCAGTTGAGATCAAGTCAGGTGGGTTCAGATTTTGCTTTCATCATTGGTATTTTGACCTCACGTTCTCATCTCACATGAGTTAAATCCATTGATTGGGTTGTAATGGGATGGACACAGGGAGAAATTGTACTTGGGCAGAAATATCAATAAAACCACCTGCTGAAAAGTGGAAAAATCCAAACCGAATGAACTCAAACGTGAATGTAAATCATTTGAATTTTCCATTTGAGCTGACGTTATGAGGTTAATGCGAAATTTTGTCTTTTGCTCCTCTGAGAACATCATTCAATCTGTAACGGCTTCATCCGAAAAGTCAAAGATCCTCTAAAATCCTCTGGTGTTCACCAGTCACCAGCCTTTGACTTGCCGCCCAGTCGGTCAACACCACTACGTGTTGGCAAAAATAGCAGGCTAAGCAGGACATAATTCGCAAATGAGTGAAACCTTGAAACATTGATCATTGATCCAGCTATTAGTATATGCTTGTGTATAACATTTAAGACACGATCGTTTTAAATAATCCTGTTCTTGCTTAGCTTTAGTTCTCCAACATGTTCCTTGCTGATGGAAGCCCTAATATAAGCTCAGAGTATGATTTTTTTTTACATTTCTCAATAAATTGAGGAGTTAATACATTTTTCTTAACTTCATCGAAAGGTTTAAAGCTCTAGCTTCAACTTTTACCACAGAATTGTTGCATTTTTACCTCAGCGTACGTAGCAAAATCTTACCAGGTTTCCAGGCTAATAATCATATTATCTGGTTAGCTAACTCTGTACACACTTTGTGTACACAATCCAGAGCCAACATGCCTTAAAAAAACAAGTACTATTGTTACAATTGCGGTGTGTAAAAGTTTTACATTTATAGCATTGGGCAGACACAGCTATCCTGAGCAATTATGGATTAAGGGCCTTACTTAAGGGCCCATTGTGGCAGCTTGGTGGTCCTGGTATTTGTACTCACAACCTACTTCTTAACCACTGAGCTTCCACTTGAACTCAAGTAGTGTCCGTAATATCATTTGGAATGTTTTTACGTTTCAGACACACCCGGTGTGAGTATTTTCTACACACTGGATGGCACTAAACCGGAATTGTTGCGGAGACCCGGGTTTGGAGACAACAGCACGATGAGATACACCGAGCCCATTCGCTTACCCTGTGGCAAAGTACACGTCAGGGCCGTGGCTGTGACCAGGTGCAGTGATTAGGGAAATGAATGTGAAAGAGACTAGGCAATAAATTGGAACAATCTTCTCCCCAGTCCCCAGGTGCACCCCCAAGCTGTAAATAATTGGTTTCATGTGACTTCTTATCTTTTAAAAAAATGCATGAGCATTGTATATAATCTCAGAAGTCTAAACAAAAAAAAAAGATCCGCCAATCACATTACTTGTCATGTAGAGCAGTGGTCCCCAACCCCCGGGTTGGTGAACCAGCACCGGTTCGTGGGTCAATTGGTACCGGGCCACACAGAAAGAATACATAACTGACATTATTTCCATTTTATTTTGGAAAATTACTGGATTCTCCCCTCCACATCTGTCTCACTCTTGATGCATGTCATGATGCCACAGTCACATGTCTTACCTCCATCCGCTACCTTCTTAAAGGGGCTGCTTCGGCCGCTAACACATAATACCTTACCGCTAAATTGGGACCCCCAAGCGAGCGAAATGAACAATGCAGTGGATTCACGTTTATTATTATATTTAGAAAATACCAGTTTTTATGTCGGACGTATCTTTCGAATATGTTGTATTTATCCGCCACACCTTAAAGGCCGGTCCGTGAAAATATTGTCTGAAAAATTTGGGGCCCGCTAATGAAGAGGTCCGGGTTCTCTGGGTTATTTTATTTCAGCTTCGGTTTAAAAACGGAGAACGAGCAGGTTCACGTACACAAGGTCAGTTAGGAAAGTGTCAGTGTATTTTAGTGTTTCTTTGTGATGACCCTGAAAAATTGCAGACGGCCCCTTTAAATGTACTGTAAATAACTTAGATGGGGTGTTTTGTTGTTGGTGTTTTTTTTGTTTCGTTAAGGAGTAAAACTATTCAATCGTTTCTCTTTCGGCACAGCGACGGAAGACAGAGCGCCGTTGTAACGAAGGTCTTCGTCGTAACCGAATGCGTGCTCCCCTCCGATCTACGGGGGCCTTCAGATGGAAATCAAGAGGGTACCATGAAGAGTTTAGAGCCGAACGATGCCGAACACGTCCGTGATGTATTTTCTTACTCTAGCTCAGCGATTAAAGAGCTTTTATTACGAGAGATCTCATTTTATATAACAGTGGATGTTTTCTGAATGGTCCACAGGAGCAGGTGGACAGCGCTGGAGATGTTTCTACGAAATTTTTAGGTACAGCCGTTACTCATTACATCACAGTGGTGTTGAATGAATTCATTGTTGGTCAGAAGGTGTTGATTAATAAAAAAGTTCCAGAAGAATTCCAGTCATTTTAATACTTAATTGAAAATATATTGCAATTTTCATTTCGTAACTCCAATTTTCTTTTCTCACAAGAAGGGATGTCTGCAGACGTCTCCAACAAAGAACCCCGGCGAGCTCGGAAAAGCCCTCGTTTTCTGTCCCAGCGCTTACAAAGCGCAACTGTAGCTCCACCCACAAAATCCCCACCGGTAAGATTACCGGGAAGGCGAACACGCAAACCTGATTTATTGCGTCTGTTTCGATGCCGAATCGCAAAAAGCAGCACCCTGCCATAGAAACAAGACCTTTTCGGTTAAAAAGGTGATCAAATTAACCATGAAAATGAGGAGCACATCCAAAAGTCGAAGACCAATGGTGCTAACTGGTGCAAAATTCTGCGTGAAACTGGGCAAATCTTCCACAGATGTTTGACATGATTCGGATGTGTTTTGAGTGGCACACGCGCTTCAAGAGCGCAAGAACGTCACTGGAAGACGACAAGAGATATCCCCCCGGAGATGACGAAACCAATCGGCAGCCTCTGCATGACGATCGTCAGAGGACGATCTTTATGATCTCACTTCTGCACCCACACATTACTCTTTCGGCCTGTTCCCGAGGATGGAGTTCAAGCTCAAAGTTTGCTGTTTTGACAGAATTGTGGAGATTTAGCTCGCATTTCGACACACTTCGAAAAGAAGACTTCCAGGACACATTTCACGAATAGCAGGAACGCCAAGAGGACTAGTCTTGAAACGTATTAAAACCACCTACATGCACCAAAAGATCTGTGGGGTTTTTTTTGGAAGAAGTCTCCAGTGTCAGTCCATCAGTGGGACCATGTGCAGGATTTGTGTGTTTCTCAGTAAAAAGCTGCATATATTTGAGCTGTTGAGGGAACGGCTGAAATGATAACCAGAACCTTTTTATTATTAAAACTATCAATGGATAAAAAGCACCAAATGTTATTGAAAAATGTTATACAAACAGCAAAGAAACGTATAGAAACTTCATATCCCTCAACTTTTTTTCCCCTTGACGATTTAGAGTGTAAGCGACCGTGAAGGCCTGCTCAAAAACCTGAACAGCACACAGATATCTCGGCTCCAGAGAGAAACCGATTTCCTCAGGTGAGTAAGAGAGACGATAATAGTGACCAGATAAAGGAGACGTTTATGTTTTTCGTAGACGGATTGGTCAATCGTCATCAACAACAAAAATGATTCTACTTTGCAAATGAAAACACAGTAATTTCGTAAATAACATTATTATTGGTTCGGTGTAGTAGTGATAATAGAAGCAGTGATAGTTAGGAGTATTAGTAGAAGAGGCTGACCGATTTAAAGTAGTAGTGAACTTGAAATGACTAACAAAAAACTGTACTGAATCATGAAAATGTGTTAAATAAAAATACATATAAATATATTCATTAAAAAAATGTATCATTATATAATGAATAAATAATAATGTGGTGTCAATGATTCACCCCTAGTGGCTGCTTTCATAATGGCAGCATATAAGTAAGCCGGAAAAACTATCGGTATGACTATTAATGAGCGAAACTGATGAATCGGTCGACCTTTATTTAGTAGCGGAAGCCGTAGCTACTTATAGCAATAGTAGTAGTACAAGCAGTAATAATAGGAGTATTAGTAGAAGTATTAAAGATTGGCCTGTTAATGGTCAAATTCTCAAAGACAAAGAAATTTACTAAGAAATGTGTTAATTAATTTTCATAATGTCTTGCTTTTTTATTAAGTTCTTATTATTAAATTAATGTATTATTATTATTACCATTATTATAAATTATTTCTTTTTACAGTGAATGTGAGAATAGGGTTTTAATTTGCAGTGAATTCAGGTATAAACCTGCTCTAGACTCTGGTATTATTTGTTGGTCTGGTTCTCTGGGAAAGCAGGTGCTTTAAGTGTTTGAGCCACCGGCCCTCGGACCCTTTCGCCCGATTCTGCCTGCAATGTGGTGCTCCGGTGCCTCCTATCCCGGGACAGAGACTGCCCCCAACTGAGGGGGGACAGGTACGCAGAACCGTGCTTCACAGAATGTAAATTTGGGCAGTTCATACAAAAAATTTTTTCTTAAGATTTACATATAAAGATATATACTCTTAGTGTGTATACTAGGATTATACTAGGATTCAATTAAGGGTATGAGAAAGTCCATGTGGTTGCAGATATTATATAGTGTGTGTGTGTGTGCGCGCACGTGTGTATCATTCCAGATGATCCTGTGTATGCAGTGTAAAAGTATGGTGCCGGCCAACACGTCATCATGTGTGGTTTGTGAGACCCCGATTTCCCCACAGCTTCAACCACAGGCCAGCCTGAGGCTGCAGGTGCACACACACACACACACACACACACACACACACACACACACACAGAACTAGAATTCGGCTTGCTGCTTGTTTAACATGTTAGTTAAAGGAGTCACTGCTAGTCTATCCTGTTTTTAGCAAAGAAATTAACTAAACTTAGGTCAATATAGACAGTTCATGTTAGCAAATTAGCTTATCTGAGGTAAAGGAGAATTTACTTTGGGCAGAGAGCTAGCGATTAGCATGTAAACAAGTTTTTTTTTAAGCTAGCAAAAAGAATTTAGTGTTAATTATGCTGTTCTTGGTTAGTTTGTTCCTTGGTGAATGAAGCAACAGTGTGTGATTGGGTAAAATGTTCTGTCCCAGGCTGACATTCGTTTTCTCCATTAGCCACCCCATTCATTGAACTCTTCCCTCTCTCATAGGGCAAGCTGATCTGTCCATCATGTGGCACAGGAAACCCTGCTCAAATCGCCTACTGTGTGACATGTGAGACCAGATTGTCTCAAGCCGACAGTGTAAGAATCTGCTCATCAGCATTTCTAGCTATTTAATGAGTTTACCAGGTGTATTAGGGGTGTCATGGTACACAAAATCCACGGTTTGGTGGTTAACTATGTTCCGCACGTAAAAAGGCATTGCATTCGTTACACATGTGCACCAAACCAAAAGCCCTGTACCGAAACAGTTTGGTACAAATACGTGTACCGTCACACCCCTTTGTACTGTATATAATTATATGTATATAGCTTTAAACAATCAGAGTTTTGAGTCCGTGTCTCCGTGTCCGTGTCTCTAGCCTGTATTGAGCGGACAGCGCGCTCCTCCTTTACCCTCCCCAGAACAGAGGATGGTTCCTTGCTCCAAATGTAACCGATTGAACCACACAGATGCTCGATTCTGCGACTGGTGTGGTGCCAAGGTAAGAATGTAAACACAAAAGTGATAAGTGATTTGGCAGATGCCCTTATTCAAAGCGACTTAACTGAGCAGGAGGAGGGTTAAGGACCCAGTAGTGGCAGCTTGGTGGTGGTGGGATTTGAAACTGTGAGCTTCTGATCCAAATTCCAATGCCTTACCCACTGAGCTACCACCTCCTTCTACATTGATGTATATACATGATGTATATATATACAGCTGTGTACATTGTACGTACAACGTGTTCTTATGAAGACTGTTTTACGAATTCCCAGCCTGGCCACACAACCAAGTATCTGACTTGTTCTAAATGTGGCGCTAGCAGTCACCCGTATGCTAACTTCTGTGGAAGCTGTGGTGTATTCATGGAAGGTCCACCTCGAGGGTCCACCCATAGTGCACCCCAGAGTGCACCAGAAGGTGCACAGGAACCTAAGCAGGTATACCACACACCACACCTCGTTTGATCGCCAAAGAATCCAATAACTTGCATTATAATTTCGGCAAATCCGTCTCTACGGTTCATCTACACAGCACACTCAAGCGGCGAACATGGCGAGGAGCGTGGACGCGCAGACCCAGACCACTGGCCTTTTCTACCCCTCCAGCACTGAACTGCAGAAGCGGGTCCAGCAAAAAGGGGCGGAGCTTAGCAAACAGGGCCAGATGAGCGACAGGAAGCCTTTGCTCACGGCAATCAGCCCTGGCCGAGGTAACACATCTAACACGGCAAGCATTTTATAAATATCATTCACGGGTGCTTGAAATCAGGTCGTGTTTACAGGGTACTGGAGGAAGCAGCTGGACCACATCTGCTCCCACCTGCGCAGCTACACGCAAAACAACAGCGAGTTCCGAGCGCTGGTTGGAGAACCGCGGATGGGCAGGGTGAGACCTGAATAGAACTCTGAAGAGCCCACAAATTAAAGCAAAGTCTCGAATGAATGCTTATATAACAGCTTATACACACTTATTTTAGCATATTTAACATTTTTCTTCCTCTTCCTTAGATGATCTCCGCTGTGATTGAAGAGGACGGCTACGAAGTCAGCCTGCGTGTCAACTTCGTCTTGGCGCCTCCGGACAGATCGAGGGTAGCTTTTTTTTTTTCTTTTTTACCTATTTGGGACCTGTGTGGACCGGGACTGAAATAAGTCATCGTGGATTTCAAAATGGTGTGTGTGTGTAGTCGTCTCCAGCAGGGCAGCTGAACGGATCGTTACACGAAAAACTCAACCTCAGCGATGTTACTGAAGGGAGGTCCAAGCTGACTAGCAGCCAGACCAGCCTGCGTACATGTAAGCCTACTAAATATACCACTCAACATACTGTATGTATCTTAGCGATACATCAAACAATAGTTGGTTGTACTTTACATGAACAAGTTTGTAGATTACCATTAGATTATGTGTTTTTTGAATGTCCCATTCCACATTTAGAGATACCTCCACTCTTCTGCAAAGAATATCCCACTAATTTGGAAATGTGTGCTTTTGGAGATATTTGGTCATTCGGACACAAGGAACCGTCATGGTACCGATGTAGGTAATAGGGGGAGGCCTGGGCGAAGTCGGCAGGGTTGAGGTCAGAGCCTGGAAAAGTTCAAGTGACGGGAAAAATTCATGCTAATGCATCCAAAGACGTCCTTTAAGATTGTGGTAACAGTTTTGGAAGAACCATATATGGCTGGAAAAATCAGATGTCCCAAAAATCTTTTCCAAATAGCATATTTGCATGTTATTGGACTGCATTAATTGATGCAACCTCGCTGTCATTTTGTGATCATTTAATGACATAAAATACACTCGATTGAACTGACCGTGCTCGCTAGGGCTAGCTAGCGATCGTTTTACTAAATCTATTGATTAGGATCAACAAAATGACCAATTGGAAGTGAATTGTGTCCTTCAGAGAAAAGTAACGGTCAACTAATGTGTTTGTGCGAGCAGTGGGTGAGACCACAGCATCCGGACCAAGTGCCAAGAACCAGACAAAGAGCTTCAGTCCCCTGACAGCTGAGCAACTGCTTGTTAGTATCTCTCTCTGAAACATATTCCCTCACCCACTTGCATTACAAATCACAGACTCTAAATGTGGGAGTTTTTTTTTTTGTGTGTCTACAGGAGTCCAAAGATAGCCTGCTATTGAGGGAGGTGGGGCCAGGGGGCCAGGGCCGAATCACTGTAGTGGAGCAGCTCTTGGATGAGGCAAGAATGCTAATCATACCGTTTGGCCGACCGGCTTCCACAAACTGCTTTGCAGTTGCGATTAGTATTAAGTATATGTATTAAGAACATGGTGTATCTTCAGGGCGCTAACCCGTCGTGCCTGGACAGCGACGAGCGCCCACCTTTGGTTATCGCCGTCCTAAACGGGCACCATGACGTCATCCCTACGCTGGTGCAGAAAGGCGCAGACGTCGACCAGCTTTCCGGGCCGTGAGTATCTGATCCTGCTTTGATGATGGTGGTGAAGTGAGATCATGGTCATTTTAAATTAAGCGAATTTTTGGTTCCATTTTGCAAAATCTAGTCTTGCATGCATTTCTAGACCACACCCACAGATTTATGAAGCAGTAAACAGTCACCCCTAGTATTAAAATTCTGTATAATCTAAGGCATAGACAAGCTGTACTTCACCCTGAAATGTTGGCTTGTGTGTGAGAGAGCGACAGATACAATGCAGACTTGTTATAGTTGTGTACTGCTTGAAATGACTAATGTATAAATTATAAATCCGGCTGTACAGGTTGAATAACAGCGCCCTGCACGAGGCTGCAGGTTTGGGCACCGAAGGCTTGAGAAGCGCCGAGATCCTGCTCGGGTGAGAATTTAGCCTTCGAGCTTAAAGCAGTGGAATGTTTCTAGTGCAGATCATCTCCTTCTTATAGTATTGGATATATTACTGGGTGGTCACTCCTTTTCAGATGCAACTCCAGTTTGAGGAGACTAAACAACCACGGTCAGACACCGCACAATGTGGCTGAGGCTACGGGCTGCAGCTCGATGGTCTCGCTGTTAGCGGCTCACAGGAGTCGGAGCTCCTCCGGAATGGACGCGTTCTCTTAGGTAGACGGGAGTTCTGTCTCTGATATCAGACCTCAGACGGAGCAGGAAGCACCTGCATAAAACCCGATTTGCGGCACCGAAAAGATCCGGGACGATATAATTTCTGTATTACGATCACCAAATCCGATATTTGGTTTCAAACACTAGACACGTTTTAGATCCATTATCCAAATTTATTTGCGTTTTAAATTTCCCTGTTTCATTATGGTTTGGACATCATTTCCTGAGATGCAAATACAAATATCAGTTTTTATAGAATTATTATTTTTTTTTAATAAAATAAAAACCCTGAATGAATGTTAAAATGACTGACAGCTGTGTGGGTAACTGATACTCCTAAAAGCCCCGCCCTCTTTCCTTGCCCCATGTTAGGAAAGATGTTGGTCGTAGAAGTAAGAAAACTAAAATACTTTTATGGTGAGAAGAAAATAAACCAGAAGAGATCCATGTCTGATTGGTCTGTGATGGAAAATTCCCTGCATCAGCAGGAATTTATTTTGTGCCCCCAAAAATATATATACATTTCTAACTGTGGAAAACTTGTGGCTGTGAATACATTTGAACATGTACACTTTTACACACGTCTACAATCTTTTGTCTACCTGAACCTTGATTGTGTATGTATGTACCTATATACATACACACACACACACACACACAGTCAAGTGCAGTTTAACGTCTCAGGCGCAGGAAGAACGCGTGACGGCACTCTTTACTGTCCACTGGGTAATATTTATCGTAGAAATCCAGTATGTATTCCTCCGCTTTAAATCCGAACTTCTGGTACAGCAGCATGGCCGGGTTGCTGGCGGAAACGTGAAGCGTGACGTCCTTGCCCATGCACGTCTACCCACAAAGAGGGGACATTGTTTTGTGAGTATATAGAAGCATAGTGTTTTTCAAACGTATTAATTTTTTTTTTATTCGTATTTACTTTTACCTGAATGAGATGGTAAATCATGAAGGTGGCGATCCCGGCTCTCCTCCACTCAGGATGCACCAACAGAAAGGAAATGTAGGCTTCGTTATACTTCACGTCCGGGACCATGAAGCCGAAGCCGATGACCACTTTCTTATAGAGCACGACGACGCTGAAGTCCGGGTACTGCAGGCACTCGGAAAGGTCCACTCCTTCGAAATATTATACTTATTCTCACTACCAAAAAAAAAAACTCATGTGAATGTTAAAAAAGAAATTAATAGGAAGACTTACCGGGCCAGAACATATCGTGACACATGGAGTTGACGGAGGGGATGTGGTTCGGTCGGACGTAGCAGTAGTCTATGGGAGATTCGAGCTCGGGAACCCAGGACGGGTCGTTCCTGTGCGGGTGAGCGCGAATCTCGGCTAGAAGGCTCATCTTCGGCGGCCTTGTCTCGTAGTCTCTCCTGCAGGCACCCACACGAGTATCAACACCTCTATACTTAATCGACCCTGTTATACTTGCATAACCATCTATACACTACGCCTACTGGGTACCATCCTTTTCCGTGGAAAGACTGAAAATGTGTTAGACACGACTGAGACTGATGATTCTCAGGAGGATCCTTGATTTTTATAAAGATACTATAATTCATGCCTAGGATTATTACATACCTTATGTAAGGTTTAAGAGTTCTAGATGTGTAGGGGCTTTTTATTTCTTGGTCCATGCAGGCATCGGAGCCCATTAATCTGTGCCAGAAGGAGACGTTGGACTGGTAAAAACCCTTCCTGCCGGATGACGGAACCTGTCAAAGTGAATGGAAATCAATGGCACATCCACTAGATGAAGGGTGGAGGATCGTAGTTTGTGTCGAGTTACACAAAGCGATGCGTCACCTGAAAGCGGTCGAGGATGCGTAGATCCTGGCTGTTCATCCTGTACTTGCCCATCTCGTGGACCGTGGACACCTGAGCTCCGTACACACCACCGACCAGAGTGAGAGTGGCGCTGACCGCCTGGTCGACGTCCAGCAGGGGGAGCCCTCGCTCGCGCTTAGCCTGCCGCACCAAGAGTTTGCGTCGCAGCCGATTGGCCTGCGGTGTTACAGCCAGCGCTTGGGGACATGACTCCAGCCTGCGCAGCAGCATACGCTCCTCGTATAAACTGAGGGGTGCGTATCGGGCGGGCAAAGGTCCCGCTTCGCATTTGTCCCTCCTGCGCTCGCTTTTCTCTTTCCTGCCTTCGTCTCTGGCTTCCTCTGCGTCGTCCTCGCTTTCCGGCTCCTGCTTGATGAGCTCTTGCTTTTTGCGTGCAAAAATCACACCTGTTGTGCCCCTCGGTGGGGGTGGGTACTCGATTCCCGGGTCGATCGCGCTGTCGGCATCCAGCTCTTCGTCATCTAGGGGCGGAGTACGATATAAAAATGTTAGAATTCAGACTACTTAAAGGAAGGCTAATTCGTCTACCGTTTATGCTCACCGTGAAAGAGGGCCTGAGGGGGCATGACGTCTGGTACAAGGTCTGCTTCCGAAAGCAGGCTGGGTGTTGCGGAGTGTGAGGCAGGGGTACCAGGAGCAGAGAAATCGGGCGAGGGTGATGGTGACGGCGATGTTCGGTCCGACGAGCTGAGGGAGGCGAAGTCCACCACCTCGCCCCTCTCCAGCGTGAAAGAGCGTCCAGTGGGCCTGATCGGCACTGACGAGGCAGCCTCTCTCTGAGCACGCCGGATCTCCTTGGCCTCCTGCGTGCGCGAGCGCTTCTCTTTCAGCCGCATTGCGCTCTCCACTGCGCTGCGTCCTCCACGCTTCCGGAGCCCCTCAACTGTAATAGTGGGGTCTGGTGGTGGCTTAGAAATAGCTGGAATTAAATAAAACAGAATTCGAATCGATACTTAACAACACTTTACTTACGAGGTGCGAAAGAAGTTTTACCTTTGGTCTTGAGGGATGAACTGGACACCTTGTCGCCCTCTGGTCTGAGGGTCGGAGGTCGGTTTTGGACCAGCTTCCACCAGCCAGGCTCGCCGAACTCCTGCGCTCCCGACCGAAAGAATGTCGGGCTGCCAACTGACAAACAACCTGCAACTGTGCTCCACCATGTGGATGTCTTCTTCCTATCCAAAAGAAGCAAAATTGTACATGAACACAAGTGAGGTACTGATGAAGGTGAGGTGTGGAGGCCTGAGGTGCAGTCAGCGTTCCGATTCTTCTCGAAGGTGTTCACTAGGGTTGAGGTCAGCATTCTAAAGCAGACCACTCAGGATCTTGAAAACCATGGAGCTGGCTTTGCAACCTGGGGCATTGCTATGGTGGAACAGGATTTGACCTCCCAGTGCAAGTAAAGCATCCTACACAATTGTGCGTCTCCAAGCTTGTGGTAACAGTTTGGCTGGAAAAGTCGGCAGTCTCAATACCTTTATCCTAACAGTGTAAACACATTGTGTTTGTTTTATCTCTCGCTGACCTGCTGCCAAGTAGAAACGTCCAGTGTCGGCTGATGAAAGCGCAGATATCCTCCTTCCAGCGGAAGTAGCCTTGCCGGCCCGTCCCCTCCAAAGACAGGTTATACATAGCGAGCATCACCACCTACACGGAGAAGCCACACTTGTGACGTGTTAATTGTCGAATGATCCTGGAGCACCACATCCAAGTGCGTCCCAAGAAGCCTAGATAATATCCTACAAGGTTTGTAAGGCAGTTAAAGGACAATATTGTAGAAAATACCTGCTGCCATGTGAGGCGCATCCTTTCAAAGCTCTCCTTGCCCTCATCAGAACAGTCTGAGCAGACGAATTTGAAAAAGTTGTCTCCTTTCAGGTAGCTGGGCTGCTCTCCATGAAGCTGAGCTGAGACCAAGGAATGACAAGAGAAGGGAAGAGAGACTCATCACAAAAAAAAAAGAACCATCACACGACCGACTGCAAATCTTCAGTAAACTACGAGGACGTCTCACCGGCAGGGATCCACTTGCGGCACTTTTCGCAGTAGAAGGCCGTGTCCTCGTTCCAGGTTCCCTCTGTGTCCTCGCCTGGGTCGCTGGTCAGCGAGTCGCCACTCTGGTCGTGCGAGAGGTCCACGGACGCCTGGTCCTCCGATTCCACGATGAGCAGAGTCTCGCCCTCGACCTCGCCCTCCTCCAGGCCGTCAGAGGCTGATGTGCACATAGCCTCCTCGTCCGGTCCCATCAGGCCACGCTTCTCCAGTCCATCCATTTTTCCACTTTGGGGAAAAAAAGGAAAAAAAACACAACGAGCAAATTCAAATATGATGAGGTCAAGACCGTTCTGCTTTAAGAATCAAACGCCGAAACCATGAGAGGATTTCGGTACATTGTCATTGGTGTATAGCTAAACATCAAGGGGGTGGACCTGGACCTGATCCAACTCCTTCCATAAGTCTAATCCTAACCCGCATAACAGCAGAATGAAATGCACCAAGTTCTCTCCACTTCTGCACAATATGATTTGGCTCCACCCATGTAGGAGGAGCTAGATTAGGTAAAACTCGACCCAAGGGACTTTTATATCTTCAGCCAAGGTCTTCTGCCCCTGTTCTCTTCGGATTCACTTTCATCACATTATTGAGTCATTTTTGGTGTTACTATAATCAGAAGAGACGAGGGAAGTAAAGAATTAAGCCTTGTCGGTGGATTTTGACCAAATCTAGCCCCTCTTATATGGGTGGAGCCAAATCATCATATCCGAAGGTGGAGACAACTTGGTGCATTTCATCCTGATGGTTAATCAGGATAGTTTTAGGCTTATAGGAGAAGCTGGATCATGTCCATCTGCATGGCCAGGACCATCTCCAGAACCAGTTCCACCCCTGGCCATGACTATGCCCCAAATCATCTCCTCCTCAGGCCTTAGTGTAAGTGCTTTTCTATCTACCTGTCCTGATCAGGTAATTCAGGAACCCTGAGCGCCACTGGGCGTCTCGGCAGCGTCCTGCTGCTCTCTGCTTGCCACGAAGTCTTTTGTCAAGCGGATCTGCTCCTCGAGGGCTCGCTGGTTCTCACGCTTCCTCTCCACACGCTCCAGATCTCGCAGCACCCCCTCTCGCAGCCTCTGTTCAAGAGAACAACAATGACAGGGAACTCGCTTATTTTTAATTTCCTTGCCACAGGTCTTATGTCACTTATCCTAACAATTGATCAATCAATCAAACCCTGAGATCATGCTCAGTGATGGTCACCTTGCTGGACAGGTGGTGCATGGGTGTGGCTTGTGCACATCACGTGATTATGGGATTTTTTTTTCCCCCACCCCCTTTACACTAGCGGTTACATTAATGGCCCAATGAGAAATTTGTATTTATTTATATATATTAATGTATTGTTCACACGGGCAGTTTTCAGTGTTATATTTTAGTTAATTTTCTAAAGGTCATTCCCCTTTATGTTAGCCAGCAAGCTAATAATATTAACACAGCTAGCCGCTTGTTAGCGCTGCTTAACCCCTATGCAGTGCTCATACCTGTCTCTCCCAATTCTGCTTGAAGTGCACTCCAGCCACGGTGCCCACAGTCAGTACTACGGATAACCCGAGAACTACTTTAGAAGCCGTAGACATCGCGAAAAGGACATTACGGGACAGGGACACTGCAGCTGGCTTAGCACCCTCGACTCGCTCCGGCACCGCGACGACCAAGACGCCTTCCAAATGCCCGCTTTTCCGACACGTAGTGCCCTACTTTCCGCTTTGTTCAATACACAGCGCAGTGTGCCTACAACGGCAATGAGTTTCTATTTGGAAGAGCGCCTCGGATTTGTTCGTGCTCTGTTTTTTTGTATGAGAAGACGCATAGCGCCCCTGCAGGTCTGGAAGATACACACGAGGATACATGTGGGAAATTATTAAACAATTTTTTAAATTTTTTTTTATAATAATTGGGTCAAATGCGATAAGCTTTTGACATTGTTGAATAAAAAAGTCTTAAAATATTTATAAAGTCTAAAAATATTTATTATTCTAAGAATTCCACACAATACAGATTCTACACCATTTATTATGCTTATGTTTTTTTAATTCTTCTCAGAAATCTACATTATACACATTCTATACAATTCTAAAAAAAAAAAAAAAAAACCTAGTAGACCACAGTGGTTAACTAGTCTTGTTTCTTTTCATATTTCATTTTAAATGAAAAAAAACACACACAGCTATTAATAAACCAGTATCTGCTAATAAGAGATATGTACGTAACATTGGTAACTTTTCTGGTATATGTTGGGCGAAAATAATCGTTGTTCTTATACAGGGTTTTATTGTGTACTGTTTTACAGTCCCAGAAGGAAACATCTGAGTGTGGTAATCGAATTATAGAGATGATGCTGCTGCTGCTATCTTTCATAGGCTTTCCTTGGTAGAATGTACTAAGATCCTACCAAGTCCTAGTTAGCTAATTATTTCTGCCATTTGCAAACATTTGCTTCAAAAGATGAATGGAATGCACCCAGGAACTGTTGAAACTATTCTTTGCACTGATGAAAGGTCAGGGTCTATGGGTTGACCTCTGATGATTCAGATCAGCGATGATGAAAGGCTCTAGTGTGGGACTGGTCAGCAGGACGTTGATCAAAACTCGGAATGACGACCATAGACGAGCAAATGGATAAATGAATGAATGAAGAGCCTATGCCAATCAAGATTAGTGGTTGTATAGAATGTATAGTATTTAGTTCTCATATGAAATTTGAGGGAAGGTGATGTTGGAATTTTACTTTAAAGTTGGAAATTGGAAATCTGTGTTCTATTCTTACATCTGCATCCTAATTTCACTTCGGTTCATACTTCTCGTACAGTATCGAGCTCACGCAGTCTTGGGTAGATTATGGAGGTCGTGTTGTCCTCCTACGAGTGCGAGGTTTTTCTGTTATCAATCGCTCAAGGTCTTGCTTTCGGATTTCTCGGCATCGTACGAGAAACCGGGTTTCGGGCTGTGTTTTACGACGCACCTGCAGCCCAGTAATCTCGTTCAACCCTGTTGTTGCTTCTCTTTTTGTAGATCCTCCAAACCCTTCTAAAAAGAAAAGAGTTCCCTGTTTTTTTACTCCCTCTCATTCACAGCAGTTCAAACCCCTATCCATTTGTATCTCAGAGTAAATACTAAAGATTAGACTTGTTGGAATACATTTTGACTTCATTTGAGGCTGTAATCAAATACGACCACTCCTTCCTGCTGCTATTCAGCTTGAACAGGTAAAAACAATATGGCCACCTTTACTCTGCCACTTGCTGTTGAATCGAATGTCTGAAAATAAACAAAAAAAACAACAGTGAAATTCGAGATGAGTGAGTAATACGCAGTTCAGGCCGCGGGGTGACCCGAGTGCCTCCCAGCAGGAGCTGGGATGGTGTGTGAGTGTCAATATTGTGAGAAATGTGAACAAGCAGTGAGCGTCTGAAGCGCCAGAGCTGAGCAAATAGGAACGTCGTCTGTGAAAGATTTTCATCCTTCGAGTTTTTCTTTGTTGTTTCGGCCATAAAGGTTCACACAAATCAGAGGTGTGTAAGCATGTGTGTTTGTTTTGGGTGTGTTTGTTTTGGGGGGGGTGTGTGTGTGGGGAGACACTTTACGAGGTGGAAGCAGTTTCTGGGAGAGTACTTCTGAGGAGATCTATCATGCTTATCTGAAAAAAACGAGGGAAAGAGATGGATGGATAGAAAGAGAGAGATGGACAGAGATTTTCTGAAGTGTACATTGAACACGTTGCCTAACACGTGCTTCCGTTTTCATTGATTATCTCAAAAACCAATAGAACAGCATGAGACGGGTCACACACACGGGTATATCCCACACAGTGCTTTTTACAGGAGCATTCAAGGACCTTCAGGGGCTGGAATCGTTTGATCCCTACAAAATCACCTCCAGGTTTTGTGTGTGTGTGTGTGTGTGTGGGGGGGGGGGGGGGGGGCTAAAAATTAATTTATTGGGGTATGACTAAAATTCAATTACTTGCCCAAATTCACATTCGAATACTCCAACATAGACTGAAAGAAAAAATCATGAGTGTTCTTTTAATCATTCATTCATTTATCCATCCATCCATCCATCCATCCATCCATTCATTCATCCATTTATTTATTCATTCATTAACCCACCTTTTAACACAAAACTCTCTGTCATGCCCATCTTCACTCTTTTACTTTATTCAGTCTGATTCCATCTTTAATGTTTCTCAATAACTCCCCATTTTCATTCATCCATCCATTAATTAATTAATTCATTCATTCATTTAGTCAGTCAGTCAGTCGCTAGCATTTCACTTCACAGAGACCAACATTCACTCATTCACTCATCATATATTACCTCAGCAATTGCCTCATCCATTCACTCAGACAGACCTGTTCACTCGTTTTTTTCATTCATTCATTTCATTTATTATTATTCATTACATTTACATTTACAATTCATTTCAATTACAATTTATTCTCATTCATTCATTCATTCATTCATTCATTCAGTCAGTCAGTCAGTCAGTCAGTCAATCAGTCAGTCAGTCATCACATATTCCCTCAGCAGATGCCTCACCCAGTTGCCCAGACAGACCCGTTCACTCGTTTTTTCAGTAACATCGTTACATTAAATACATTTTACCTCAGACATTTAATTTTACACGTTCACACACACTTGGTCATCAGGGATAAACAATTATAAGGAACAAAATTATAAACATGTACGTTTTTTATACTACCTTATAACCACTTTATTTGTGTAAAGTTGCTTTAATTTTACAAATAAAAATGAATTGAATTAAATGAAGTCACAAAGTCGTTGTACAGATGTTCCTGTACATGTTTTGAAGAGTGGAATAAATATGGTGGAGTGATTAGGGATTTGAGTGGCGCAGTGGTGTCAGGGTAACGCTGCCACCTCCCAGCGGCCTCGGCTCGATCCTGAACCTTGGTCCGTCTTAAATTCTGTCGACTCTTACTCTCAAAAACAAATGAGTCAATCGCATTTGTGAACTGCTTCCACAATTAGCTGGGAAAATCACATCGGACCAGGTCCTCCCTTCAGCTCCTTTCTTAATAAATCCTCCCTCAATCATTCTCATTTATTTACTCATTCACCTTCCCATATTTGACTTGACCAGAACTCGCCACCTCCTTCACTCTCGCTCCTAAAACGGAGCTCAATGATTAACCCGAACGAAGTGTATTTACTTTCTGACGTTCGGGAACGAACGTACCCCTCGTGACCTATAAACTTTGAACGGTCCGACGGCAAACAGCTGGCCAGCTATCAGAATCCTGACACTGAAAAGTGCTCAGAGGTGTAATAATCTGATCTGATCTAATCAAATCTGATTTGTCACGTACACATACATACCGAGGACGACGTGCAGTGAAATGCCTTGTGCGACAACATTTCAGCTTAAAGAAGGAATAGAATCAATAAAAAGTATAAAATATATGAACATTTATGTATGTACATTAGGGAGTATGACAGATATTGACAGTACAAATGAAAGACATTTAGCAATCGTCCTTAAAGTGTCCATGTGCAGTATTTTGTGGTATAAAGCGACACTGTGCTGTTCAAGTCCAGAGTAAAGTGTCATAATAGTGCAGGAAGTGGTGCAGAAATGAGTGAAGATGGAAAGTACTAGATCCTGGGTGTTTCCTGGTTTAAACTCCGAATGCCTGTGGGAAGAAGCTCCTCCTCATTCTCTCTGTGTTTGCTTTCAAGGAGCGGGAATCGCTTCCCTGTACGCAACAAAGAAGAGTCCATTGTTGGGATGGCCGAGGTCCTTCACAATCTTCCTGGCCCTGGTCCGGCACCGCATGCTGTAGAAGTCCTGTAGGTCAGGTCAGGACGCTCTCAATGGTGCAGGTGTAAAAGGTCCTTAGCACCCGAGAGGGTAGTTTATAGTCCCTTAAGCGTCTCAGATGCTACAGACGCTGCTGGGCTTCTTCACCAGGGTGTTGGTGTGACAGGACAAAGACAGGTCCTGTCTGACGTGAACAAGTATTTGCCAGAAACTGTCCACTTTTTTCACTGGGGGTCCCGTTGATGTTTAGCGGTTGGTATGACCGCACCTGCTTCGTGCTGAAGTCCACTATCAACTTCTTAGTCTTGCTGACTTTCAGGAGAAGATTGTTCTCCTGGCACCGTCTCTCCAGGTTTTTAATCTCCCGTAGGTAGGCCGTCTCGTCGTTGTTGGAGATCAGGCCCACCACAACAGTGTCGTCAGCAAACTTGATGAGGGTGGTGAATGTTGGAAGTGGATTTTAGAATAACGATCACATGATGAAAACTGCTTCGGTTTGAACTTTGCGTTTGCTGCACCACTGGCATTATGGGATTCCGGTAGATATGGCAGACCTGGATAGGGATGCCTGGTAGGGATTTTTTAATCTTTTGTATTTTTTTTTTTGCAAAAGCACTTTTGAAGGTTTTCTGTAGTTTTAGGTCTAGACACAGGAATCTGCTTTAGTAATGTTATCAGGAAGGTGTGTGTGTGTGTGTATGTGTGTGTGTCCAAACGGAGGAGGGGCCATCGACCCTGACCCCTAAAGTGATGACGAGCCCTTAGTTGCTCGAGCTCGTTTTTACTGGCACCCCCCACCCCTTTTTTTAAATAGCTCAGATCAACCCTTCACACACTTGCTTTCGATTTGATAAAAACCCCACAAATGTAATAAATCCCACACGAATTCAAATAATCCTTTATATTTTAAAATATATTATATACAATTTCTATTCTTCTCCTGCAGACTTTTCCCAGACATTCCATCACTATTCATTGAGTTGAATGACGCCCCGCCCCCTTCCTCATCCCTCCCTCTCTCTCCTCCTCCTCCTTCTTTTCGCCTCGCGCAGACTTGCCGTAACCTGATTCGTTTAGCGAGCTTTGATTGACTCGCGTTCGAGCCAATCAGATCTCAGAGAGCGCCTTCTCCTCGTGTCCTGCCCGCCCACTCGGGCGCTTTGCCAACTCACAGAAAGTGCCACGACTCCAGACTCAGCGGCTGTTCCGAGTCAGTGAAAAAACTTCGGCTGTCGGGTGAGTTCACTTTCTCCTTATATTTTCTCCTGCCTTTTAAAAGACAACGGGCGACAAATATGGCGTTTTCTTCTTTTAATATAATCTCCACCCGAGCTGAACTTTCCCTCATTGTTTTATTCGCCTTCTTTGGGAATGTTTCGAAACTTAGTGCTGTTCTTCTGGGAATCTTTCTGACTCTTCAGTTTTTTTCTTCTTCCCTCAACCAACAACTTCATTCTCTCCACTTCCTTACACACTTACTGAATGAAATCACTGAAAGAAACTCTTTAAAAGTGTGTTTTCTGCACTTTTAGTACTCGTGGGGGAAAAAGAAAAGAAAGTAAATCCGAACGCTGAGTCTCTTCATCATCATCATCATTCTTCTTCTTCTTCAATCTACATAGTGTTTAAATTTACACATTATATATATATTTCATTTTGGAATAAATTTCAGGTTTCATTTCCAAAACCCCAGGCCTTCAGGAGATTGTTCAGAAGGTTTCTCTCATCCATTTGGACACGTTTCATTATGTAGAAGTGGAAACTGTGCCCCCTTTCATCAGGCAGGTCATTGAAGCTCCTGCTTTTGGAAAGAAGTCACACAAGAGCACGGGATGATCCACATCTCACAGCTGGGATTTTATTCCAGATCAATTTTAAAAATTATCATCATTTTCATTGTCTTTTGTTTTCCCTCACCTTAATCTTTCCCAGTCTTTAACCAAGCCCAGGATAATGATCATGATGATGATGATGATGATGATGATGACAGGACCATCCATTCATTCATCCATCTTAAAATCCATCCATCTATTTTCCTTTTCACATTTCCAAAAGCTTGTCGTTTAAAAAAAGTGTCAAGATACACCTCGTATAAAAAATAAATAAATAGATATATACATAAAAAAAACCTAATACTGAAACTGACATCTGAGTGTTGATCGTGTCCTGTCTGTGTGTTTACAAAAAAATTCCCTAAAATATATTTATCAAAAAAATAAATCACTTGTCAATATATTGCATTTAATAGGGGAGTATTTTATTTATTTATTTATTTAAATAATACAAAGTGTGTGGTTGCACTTCAGGGATGATGATCTTGTATAATATGGTTTATTAGGTTTATTATTATTATTATTATTATTAATCACGGCGAAGGACGAAAAGGTCTTCCCTCCTGGACGAATTGGAACCGTTCGCCCTGGAATGAAGTTCAGGAAGCTCGAATGGAACCGATTCATCGTTCGTTCATTCATTCGTCCTCTTGGTGACTCGGTGTTTGTGAAATGCCAGCGAGTTTCTCGACGTCGATCAGACAAGGACGATGCAACTCGTCGACGGTGACTGATCATGTTGGATTTCAGGATCACTTGGGGTTCAGTAATCCGGCGAGAAGGAAGTGTCTGTTTCAAAGCGCCGTCTGTAACACGACTCCGATTTCAGCTGAGGTGTTAAGTAAACGAATACGGGTTGTGATTCTGTTACTGAAGCGTCCGATTAGGACACGCTTCTGCTCTTTCTGCTTCTTCCCTCACCCTCTTAAGCACACTGATACCAACTCATGTTCTTTGAGTGGAACCGTGACAAGAGGAAGTAAACGGTTCGGTGCTGCGTCTAAAGCAGGCCCACGCTAATCTGATGTTCTGTTGTTCCTTTGCCTTTGGGCGAATAAAATTGCAAACTTGTAGAAGAAAAAATAAGGCCATTAGGGGTAGTTTTGCCCAAAAATGCTCTGATTGATCGAGATTTTATGTTTGTTTAGAATGAAATGGCTCGTAGTTTGTATAGAGAACATTCCTCATATCGTTGGACTGCCACCACCAGCATGATCCGCTGGTCTATGGATTTAATACCGCGCCAAATTGGGACCCAACCATCCATTATGTCCGAACAGAAACCAGACCAGGTGACTTCCTGCGATAATTGTAGCCTCTATGCTCTGTATACTGGGATTGGGTAAACCCGCTAGTGCAGCCAGTCGGGCATAACTTGACTATTTTAGGGGGCTGAAATGAGACAGTTGTCATCTCCACAATGTTCACCGCACCATGCCAGCAGTTAATCCGAGCACGCACCGTCTCTGAAAATATCTCTGAAAATTGCCCCGTATTAAACCGCGTTCTCTCTCGTGAACCTGCTGAACTCGACGTGGAACAGGTTTCATTTCCAAAAGGAAAATGTTTCCCGTTCAGATTTGATACGCGTTCCGATAAACCAGCGAGCTGGACGTCGTAAGCCTGAAGGTTCATTCCCGTTTTATTCGTCCGCCACTGGAACGCAGCCGTGTAGCGGCGCAAACAGGTTAGCCTAATACCAAAATAAACATTTACAACCATTTCTATTTATTTATGATTTTCAAACTCCGTATCCGCCCTGTTCAAAGCCGAGCATGTGGAACCTGTTAGCGTTCCGAAGTCAAACCCTATCATGGCCACAAAAAAAACCCCAGAACGGGCGATTAGGAAAGCGAGCTGTAATCACACACTCGTGCCTTTAGACTGTCTTTGTAATTGATTTTCCCCCTCAAGGAAGTAAAGATAATCTTTTCCTCCTCATTCGGCAATAATCATTAAAGGCAGCAGTTTTTGTTGGAGTTCGGTTTTGTGGCGCATTTGTGATGATGCTCTGTGATTTAGTGCCTTTTGAAGGTCTGAAATATGAACTGTGCTGGTAGATCTTTGCTTTTCTATCAGGGAGTTCTCGTTCAAGTGTCGACTCAGCATTTTGAAGGAATCTCAGGCTGTAGTGTGAGTGAATGTGTGTGTGTCTGAGAGAGAGAGAGAGAGAGAGAGAGAGAGAGAGAGAGAGAGAGAGAGAGAGAGAGAGAGAATATGTAGGTGCAGTCCCTGTGGGTTCCTGCTCAGGCCTGAAGATATTCATAGGAATTCCAGCTTGCCGTGGGGTGTGTGTGTGTGTGTGTCCATATTGTGTGCTACTGCTACTCCACACTGATTGCATGGAAACTGGAGAACCATTTGAAGCTGAGTGGAGATCAGAGCGGCACGCTCTTTGGACAGCATTGCATAACCTTGTCTCCGGTGGTCGAGACTTGGGCGATTGCCATGTTTTGATGAAAAGGCCTTTGAGACCGGTAGGAGTAATGGAAGGAGGCTAGACTGTCTGGTTTTCTGGACCTTGGCTTCTTTACCTGAGTAGATAGCGCCATAGTTTTTCAGCACATACAAGGACAAGTTAAGTAAACATTATTTTTGGTGTGTGTGGGTAGAATGACGTTCTTGCTTGCACTTAAAATAAAGATTTTCCACAACTGTTTTTCAATGTAGTTCACGGTGTGAATATTCTCGCGATCGAATGTCCATTTTGTTTATTCGAAATGTAAATAAACATCGCTCGTACTACTCTGTGTTGCAGAAACAGGATCATCGGTGGAACAGGACCAAGCAAAGATGGACGTGTACGACCCTCAGACCCTCGGCATCATGGTTTTCGGTGGCTTCATGGTGGTTTCTGCGATCGGAATCGCCTTGGTGTCCACTCTCTCCATGAAGGAGACCTCTTACGAAGAAGCCTTGGCTAAGCAGCGCCGCGAGCTGGCCAAAGCTCAGCCCCAGCGTGTGGATAAGAAGAAGAAGGCAGGGGAGAAGAAAAGCAAAGCCAAGAAGAAGGACGAGAAGCCGAACGGGAAACTTCCTGAACAGGAGGGGCAGCACGACTCTAGCCATGAACCTGCATCGGAAACTAGCGATGCAGAAGCTGAATCTGCATCGGAGGTTGCTGATGTACCAGCTCCCGTTTCTGTACCGGTTGCCCCAGTGATCCCAGAGCCCAAAGCTGAGGTTCAGGTAGCGGTGACGAAGCCTTATGTAGCAGCAGCCCCACCTGCACCTTCCCCAAAAGACAAGAAGAAGAAAAAGGTAGCGAAAGTAGAGCCAGCCCCTGCTAAACCAGTTGAAATTGTTTCAGAGATCATCACCAAAGAGGTGGCCAATAAGAACTCCAAGGATTCCACCCCTAAAGACTCAGCTGGCAAAATCGCCAAGGAACCAGCTGCAAAAGGTGCCAAGGAACCAGCTGCTAAGGGTGCCAAGGAGCCTGTTGCCAAGGAAGCAGCTCCTAAGGGTGCCAAGGAAGCAGCTTCTAAGGGTGCCAAGGAAATTGTTGCCAAGGAAGCAGCTTCTAAGGGTGCCAAGGAAACTGTTGCCAAGGAAGCAGCTCCTAAGGGTGCCAAGGAAGCAGCTTCTAAGGGTGCCAAGGAAACTGTTGCCAAGGAAGCAGCTTCTAAGGGTGCCAAGGAAACTGTTGCCAAGGAAGGAGCTCCTAAGGGTGCCAAGGAAGCAGCTCCTAAGGGTGCCAAGGAAGCAGCTCCTAAGGGTGCCATGGAAGCAGCTCCTAAGGGTGCCAAGGAAGCAGCTCCTAAGGAAGCAACGCCTAAGGGTGTCAAGGAACCTGCTGCTAAGGAAGCAGCTCCTAAGGGTGCCAAGGAACCTGCTGCCAAGGAAGCAACTCCAAAAGGTGCCAAGGAAGCAGCTCCTAAAGTTGCAAAGGAACCAGCTGCAAAGGTGGTGAAGGAAACGGTCACTAAAGAGCAAGTCACCAAGGCTGCCAAGGAACCGAGTGCCAAAGGTACCCAGGAGCCTGTCGCCAAGCAGCAGGGTGGTAAAGTTTCTAAAGCACCCGCTGCTAAGGAATCGGCCACCAAAGCCGCCAAAGAGCCTGCACCTAAGGAGCCTGCACCTAAGGAACCAGCTGCTAAGGCAGGCAAGGAACCTGTGGTAAAAGAATCAGCCGCAAAGGCTTCCAAAGACTCGGGTCCTAAGCCTGCAAATGTTAAAATCGCCAAGGAGCCGACTCCCAAGGGCGCGAAACAGCCAGCTGTTGCTGTCGTGGCAGAAGTTGCCCCGGTGACGATTATTCCATCGAAAGCCGAGCCGCCCAAACCTGAAGCCTCTTCCAAGAAGAAGTCAAAAAAGAAGGCCGAGCCAGGTACGTGCTGCCGATTAGCATTCTGCACTAATGAGGCTGAACAATGAATGCAAACCTGTAGGTACCAGTTCTTGATTGCATAACGCATACCTGTACTTTTTGTCATTTAATAGCAGCCTCGGTAATTGCGGTATGTGCTTAAATTAGCCCTCCGGAGGCAACCTACGCGAGTTTAAGTGCAGGAATTCAAATTGGCTGCCATAGGAATATATTTGACGTTTTCGGGTTGAAAACGAATCGTTCTCTCAGCCCCTGCTTTGTTTGCGTCCGGCAGCTGCCACGGATGGTGCAGATGTGCCCCTGCTGTTGCCGTTTAAAACTCTGGTCTCCACCCTGAGCAGCTCCAGTTTCAGCGACTCTGAGACGCAGAAGCTTTTGGAGATCATCAGCGACAAGGCGGGAGCGGACACCTGGCAGCTGGTAGGTTGACTCTTCCACACCCTGCTTCTCTGTTTGTATCGTTTCAGATTCCTCCTGTCACAGCTTCTTTACTCCTTGACTTCACCAGCAGGGATAATAAACCTCTTTTAACCCGTTCTATACCTACGTTTGTTCTTTCTGCTCCTCCAGGCATCTCAAAAAGGCGACCCGCTAGCAGCTCTGAAGAAGCAGCTGGAGGAGAAAGACAAGCTGCTGTCTGCCGAGCAGGAGAACGGCGCCGCGTCTAAGACGCGCATCCGCGAGCTCACAAAGGTTTTCCCTTCCGTCCTGTTCGAATCCCAGTCAGTCTGTATTAAAGCACATGTTAGGAGATATCAGAATGTGATCGAAGGTCTACAGACGGGTTTCTGGGCGAGGATGCGACTCGTGTAAAAAGTGACTTGTCAGCATAAACTCGGCCTCGAGTCTCGAATCAGGGCTTTTTAATAAACGTTTGTAATTACGCCACGCTATGACAAGCCGGCAGAGGAATCGGTCACACCTCGCGATCACAAAGCCGGTCGTCGTGCGCAATGGAACGAACGCCGCCAATAATTTGACCTCATAACGGCACACCTTTTATTCACTCTCTGATCTTTTAATTGCGTTAAATCGCGTGCCTTCATTCCGTCCGCTTTGCGCGTCGTGTTTTGCAGGAGCTGAGCGGCGAGAAGAGCAAGATGGCCTCGGTGGAAACCCGCATGAGCTCGGAGCTGAGCGCTCGCGAGCAGGAGATCACCGCGCTGCACGCTCGCATGAAAGCTTCCTACGACGAGCACACGCAACAGACGCAGAAGCTCAACAGCAAGGTCCGAGTTCAGACGAGTTGAACATTAAGACATTTTGAAGGATTTGCCCAGTGTTTCTTTCGAAACGGCGCAAGGTTTTTTTTTATTATTATTAACGAACGCGTTGTGTGCCTGTTGTAGATCCAGAGCCTGCAGGATCGTCTGGAGAACGGCCCTGCTGCGCAGCTGGCTCGCCTGCAGCAAGAAAACACCATCCTCAGAGACGCTCTGAACCAAGCCTCCAGCCGAGCAGAGAGCATGTACATATGCACACACACAAAACACATACTGGCGGCCAACCATAGAAACCGTGTCAGTGTTTTGATTTGATCGGATTTGAGTAAAGCTCATAGATCAAAACCTCAGCCAAAACCTTCCTGTTGCCACATGTAGAGATTTCGGGATGGGGAACGCTCCAGCAGCATGAAGAATGAAAAAACTGTACAGAGTAGACCCTACTCGAGTCCAATGCTGTGTTCCAGTCGTTTTTTTTTTCCTTTCTCTTGCGATTAATACAGTTTTCTCTTCGTTCTACCCACAAAACAGGCAAAACGCAGAGCTGGAGAAACTGCGCCAGGACGTCGCGCGTCTGAGCCGCGAGCTGAGCGAAAGCACGGACTCGCAACGCGCCGAGGAGGAGCGCAGGAAAACGCTGGAGTCCAAAATGGCCAGCACCGAAGAGCAGCTGGCACAGGTCAAGGTACGTGAAGGACCGTTTATTTTATTTTTTTGTTTTAAGGAAACTTTAATGATGATCCGCCCTCAAGATGGATTTGTTTGAGGTTTTTTTTTTTAAACCCCCGAAGGCAAAATATCTGAATTAATGCATGTAAGCTGCTCTGAACTCTCCAGAAATTAAACTTGGCCGGGTTACAGAAGAGAGAACACGAGAGCTTTTCTTTTCTAGGCGAACTTGCTAATGAATTTAAACGCGTGTTTACAGACCGGGCGCGCGGAGGCCGAGCAGACGTTGCAGCAGACGCTGGAGAAGGTCAAGGCCGAGTTGTGTCAGGCGCAGAACAACAGCGCCACCCTGCAGGCCCAGCTGCAGCAAGCACAACAGGAAGGCAGCCAGCTCAGTGGTCAGTGATCTTCTACATCTATTTAGTTCAGTGCATTATCAGATAGATGAAATCTTAAATAAATAAAAAAAATCGGTCTAAGAATCGATCCCGTGTGCGCATGTATTTAGAGCTGCAGGAGCGCGTGCGCACCACTGAGGTGGACCTCAAGGCCAGATGTGCAGAGGTGGAGGATCTCAAATCTCAGCTGGCTCAGGTTCAGCAGGACGCACAGGAGCAAGTCCTGGTGGAAGCGCAGGCCCCGCTGCAGTCCGCCGCACCACAGGTGAACTCTGGGGAACTGGAGCAGCTGAAGAACAGGTACAAGTTTTAATAATCATTGAAAAAAAACATTACATCCAAAAACCGATAAATGTCGTTGCTAAGGAAACGATAACTATGATGTAAACCTGTGATTATGGGAAACAAACTTGCATAGCAGAGAACTGTTAATTTTTTTCAATTGATTTATTTTATTTTTCTGGGGTTTTTTTTTCTTTTTTTTTTCTTAGTGTGAAGGAAAAGGAGGATTTGGTGGCGTCTCTTGAGCAACAGCTGGAGAAGATGAAAGCAAGTGCCTTGGAGGTAACTTTGATATCCGAGTTTACACACTGCCTGCTTGGAGTTAGAAAGTTATTACCCTGGGAGTCTCGTCTTCATCATGTTGCACAGTTTTCTGTTATGATGATGTCATTATTCTATCTGTGTTTTGGTTTTTGTCAGACCGAGAGCTCAGCGCAGCAGCTACAGGGCCATCTTAGCCAGCGAGAGAGCACGGTGTCGGCCCTGGAGGCCGAGTTGAAGCATCTGAGGGAACAGATGGAGCAGCAAAAATCTACGGTCCGATTTTTATTAGAAACCCATGTTTTTAATGAACCACTGTTGATATAATCATTAGCAACTTTTTTCATTTTCTGTACATTCTACTCACTGACTAGGACCACACACACACACACACACACACATCAACAGTCAGAACGAGATTTTGATTTGGTGATTCCAGATGTTTCATAACCAGGACAGTCGGCGTGTATGTTCAATTCATGAGCGATTCGACCTTTGCACTGAACTTTGACCTGTGTTTCAGGTGGACAGCTCGGTGCTGCAGCTGCAGGGCAGCCTCGCAGAGCGAGAGAGCCAAGTCTCGGCGCTGGAGGAGGAGCTGAAGCAGCTCAGAGAAGTGGTCGAGCAGCAGAAAGAGGCGGTAAGAACACTCGCTCCCGTTCTTCTCACGCGTATATTAGCGTGTGTGCGACCGAAGATCTCACTCACGCGGTTCTTGCATTCGCAGGCCGAGACGGCAGAAGCGGAGCAGCCGTTTGAGAAGTAAGAAACGAGGACGCGTGTCCTGTTTGCGCACACTGCAGCCAAGGGATTCCTTTTGTTTTATCTTATTGAACCACCGTCCTGTTTTTCAGCTTGGAGAAGGACGCCCGTCTGATCACTCTGGAGGAGGAGCTGCAGCAGCTGAGGGGACAGGTGGAGCAGACGAAGGCAGAGAGCAAGGTCCGTGCGTGTGTAGAAGCAGGACAGAAGAATCGAAATCCTTCTCTCTATGTGATTATTGAGCGAGTCGGGTTTGTCATTCCTGTGTGTGTGTAGGATCTTCAGGAGAAGAACACCGCTGCCGCCGAGGCTCTGGCTGCAGCCGAGCGACTGAGTGATGAGAGACTGCACCAAGCAGTTAACACTCAGGTGTGTACACACACACACACACACACACACACACTCTTGCTTTTTTTGATCACATCAGCACTCATGAATGCACATTTATAACGTTGACGCTTAAACGTCCGTGCAGAACGAGGTCCAACAGAAGCTCGACGCTCTTCAGGAGGACACCAAGAGCGCTCTCCTAACCCTTTTCCCTCACGTCGCCATAGAAACCGAACAGGTAAAGCAAACCCTTCTTTTAAACAGACACTGTAATGGCAAACTGTTCAAATACCCGGAGGTGGAGAAACATCTGGAGCTAGATGTGTGTTTTTTTGTGCGTAGAGTAATTGGTTGGAGGCGTTCACGCTCAAAGCACAGGAGACGCTCTCACACAGTCAACAGGAAACGTCTGAAGACCCAGCACTAACCGTAAATAACGCACCCCCCCTCTCTCTCTTTCTCCTCCCATTTAATAATACACTACCTGGCCTTGTTTACATTCTGTGTGTGTGCTGGCGTCCCGTACAGGAAGCTCTACAGCAGTTAAAGGAAGCTCAGGAGAGTCAGGCGGCGCTGCACGCGCAATGCGAGCACTACAGGGCCATACTCAGTGAAACGGTACGATGCGCGCTTGCCCAATCATTTCCTCTTCGCGTAACGGCCAGTCGCTCGCCGGCTGTGATTGGGAAACCAGTACTCATTTAGTTTTTGCGCGTGTATGTGTAGGAGGGCATTCTGAAGGACCTGCAGCACAGCGTGCAGGACGGAGAGGTCGCGTGGAAATCCAAGATCTCTGAAGTCGAGGAACAGCGGCAGGCGGTAAACACGCGCACGCTCTCACACGCACAAAATAATCCATGTCCTGAGCTTTTTTTGTTTAAATCTGTGTGTGTGTGTGTGTTTCAGGCTCTGCTTCAGGTGAAAGAGTTGGAGGAGCGTGTAGAAGCACTTAAGACAGACGACCAGAGCACAGAGCAGGTGGATTTCAGTCAACGTTTGTGTTTTATTTAAAATGTCTGAGACCGAATCGAAGCCTGGCAGCGACTCTTGACGCCATTCTCCTTTCCTTCACAGCTAAAAGGGCAGGTGATGCTGCTCGAAGCGCAGCTGGAGAAACAGCTGGAGTCTATCAGCTTCAGCCAGAGCTGTACTGAGGAGATGGAGCAGGTGACGCTCAACACGACATCCGCACTCGACAACTCGTTTGCGCTCGATGAGACTTTTTTAAATGTATTTCTTTTTCGCTCTCTCGCAGCTGAAGACGTTGTTAACAGCCACTCAGAGTCAGCTGGAGGCGGCGCAATCGGACGCTCGGAAACAGCGCGCCGAGCTCGCGGCGGTACGTACACGATACGCTTCGACGAGAGCTGCGCGTGAGGCGCGGCCTGAGTGTTTACGTGATTGCTGTGCGTTACAGGTCAGACAGCACCTGCTGGAAAAGAGCGAGCATGCGCAGAGCAACGGGGACACGCAGCTCAGCCAGGTCAGGCTGGGGAATGAGGCTGCTCAGCAGCGTGTGTTGTGGGACCGAGAGAATGCTAGTTATCGCCTGCGTTTACTTGAAGTGTCAGCCGGGGCTTACGCTGGAGGAGAACTCTGGGAACAGGCACGTGCCGATGATCAGTTACACCGAAATCTAAAGGAAACCGTTCTAGAAATAAAACACCTTTGTGGGTGGTCTAGGTTCTTTATTTCACCTGTAAGCCACGCCCCCCAGGACAGTACCACTATTGTATTATACACAGATCAACAGTATAAGGCTCCGCCCACGACCCTGTCACCAGTTCACCACTGTTCCTTCTTTGGAGCACTTTTGATAGATACTGGGAGCTGCAGTTTTTGAGACGCTCTGACCCGGTCGTCTAGACGTCACAAGTCGCCCCTCCGTCAAACTCGCCCAAATTCTTACTCTCGCTCGTTTTTCCCCTGACCAAATGTTAACTTCCTGTCTCAAATATCGCACCCACTAACCACAGTGAAGAGACAATCCGTGTTATTCACGTCGTCAAACATCGTGACGTCGGCACGTGTCTAGCCTGAGCGCATGTTGTGTTGGATTTCGGATGCTGAAGGTGTTCTGGCTCTGTGACTCTCCCGTGGGTTTCCTTGTGTCTATATAAACATCTAACCTCTTCACTTAGATCCCTGGGTCTGTGCTGCACTGCTCCTTTTTCCTTGACATTGTGAAACTTGACCTCTTTGACCTCTGGTACCAGGTGCAGGCACAGCTGGAGCAGGCGGAGAAATTGTTTTCGACTCTACGGAGAGTTCTCTTGTGATTACAGATAGTATTTTTTTTTTTATACTAAAGTGTGTGTATACGTGTGTGACAATCTTGCAGGCCAAGAATTGTGTGAGCGACCTGGAGGATCAGGTAGCAAAGCTGAAGTCAGCAGGACAAGGAGCCACCAGCGAGCTCAAGGTTCCCGCAGTACCACGTTATAATTATTCACAGCAGCCAGCAGAAGAACATTGCAGTCTCAATCTGTGTGTGTGTGTGTGTGTGGGGGGTTAACAGGAGAGGCTTGAGAAAGAGGTGAAGCTGGCGCAGGAGCTCACGGAGACGTCGGCGACGCTTCAGCAGAAACTAAACAGCGCTCAGGAGGAGTTGACCAAAGAGAAGGAGGTGGTGAGAAACCTGCAGGAGGAGCTACAGGAGAAAGTGCAGCAGCAGGTGCTGTTCTCTTCCCAGTGACCTCTGAGTCTGTTAGACTGCCTTTCATTGGTAACTAATCTGCTGTTGATCACATGTCTGATTTCATGCATCTATTTATTTACTTTGGAATTGTCCTCAGAAATACAGGAAGCACATGTCTAGGTTTTTTTTTAATTCATAGTTGCCAAATAGAATACAGTAGGTGTGGTGGAGTGCAAAAAACAATTCTGTCCCGTGACTCCCCCCGTATGTGTCTCGCTCCAGGAGTCTTTCCTTGCCGTAGTCCCTCATTAAGGATATACACTGAACTTCTACATTACAGCCGTATAACCTCTATCTTTATAAAGCTTCTTTGGCACGGTGTTCATTGTTAAAACCTGGAGTGCTGGATTCTAAACTTGTGCCCTATTGAAGAGCAGAAGGTTCATCCCTTCTAATTGCTTGGTGACCTTTTGGTTGTATAGCAGCATAAATAAAGGTGCAGCCGCAGGTCTGTGATACAACAGGTTTCTCAGGCTGTATTTTTTCAGAGCAATCAGAGTAATTGGTTTATTTTTTCTCTGTGTATCTTCAGGAAGGAGGAGAGATGAAGGAAGGAACTTCAGTCTAACATCTCTGCTGGAAGGAGGAGCCAAACCACCAAAAAACGCCTTACTTTTTTTTTTTCTTTCTTCTTTCTGTAATCGTTCGTGTACTGTGTTAAGAGGAGCGCAAAGGGAGGGGAGCGACATACGGGGGTCCAAACACAAGTTTAACGACTGATTTATATTTTTAGTAGAATTCTTTTGTCTGTATTTTTTTTTTGGTTTTCGTTCACGTCCAAGACTCTTCACATTCCTCCGACTGTCAGTGTTACGAAGAAAAGGGCAAAGTGCATGTGCGTCAGACGCACGCTCCTGTGCAATTACGTGCAAAAAAAAAAGACTGTCCTTCACGTGAAAGTGAAGCGAAGGAACATTTCACGTTACAGAGATGCAATCCAGCCCTCACACTACTTGTTAGTCGGGTGCTGACCAAATGTGATTTAAAAATGAAATAAAGGTTTAAGAGATTTATTTGGGTTTTGTTTCTTTTGCACCTGTTCACGTTTTCTTTTGTTTCCTGTTTCCTTTTCTTTGTATTAGTGTCAAATCTTTCTCAAAAACATTACTATATCAGACAGCACTTTGAAAGGGTTCTGCTACAGAGTCGCTTCTGGTGTGAACACGACTTGATTCCGATCGAGGATCTTCGCTGTGTATAAACGCATGCCATCTGTTTATCGTTCTTTATTTACAGATCCATTTCTTCCAAGTCTCAGAACATTACCTGTATTTTACAGTCGAACATGAACAATAGTTGACATGGTGGCGTTTAATTTAGATACTTCAAACTCAAGATCATGTTTTTATATTGTTTAGATCTCCCAGATCGTTTATTATATCCATTTTGAGGGTTGATATGCAAAATGCATTTACAGTTTATGAAGCCCACTGTGTGGGGCAGTACAGCCTCACTGGGGGCATAACTTTCTGTGCTTCTTCAGAATTTTTATTTCTCCCTAGATTAAATATCTATCTTATTCAATATCTATCTCTCTGTCTATCTGTATGTTTATCTCATTTTTCTGTCTGTCTTCTCATTCATTGGGTTTCCACTTGCATTACTTACACATACTGAATACCCTCAGTGTAACACATCACTTGTTGCACAACGATTTAATGCTGTAATATTTAATATTTGAATGAAAACATACTCAACATTTACATTTACTTTAATTGTGAAACCGAAAGTCTTTAATATTTAGCTTTAATCTTGATTACGCCTTCAGACCCACTTCAAGCTCCATGATTGGCTCATTCTGCAGCATCCCGCCAGGCAATAGGACAGTTTACTGGTATGCAGTAGCCAATCAGTGGAAAGAGGCGGGATTTAGTTGCGTACTGATTTTTTTTAGTTGGTATGTCCCCGCCCCATGTCAACAAGCAAGATGGCGGCGCGCATAGGCGTTTTGCGTTTCAACTCGGTCCTTGTGAGGACTTGGTGGGCGAGTGTGAGAAGATGTTCGGCGCTTTCACACACTCCGGAGTTTACGGCCAAAAGCGTGCGAAGGACGTTTGTGGACTTTTTCGAGCAGGAGTATGGACACAGGGTTGTCCCGTCCTCACCGGTCCGTCCCAGAGGAGACCCGAGTCTGCTGTTCGTCAACGCGGGAATGAATCAGGTCAGATACACAGGAGAGTCTAAATGTGCAATGTGCAATTACATGCTTTGGAGAGGAAGATCTTGAGTGGTCTTCTATAGAGCTTTGATCTCAACCCTACTGAACACGTTTAGGATGAATTGGACTGCTGACTGCACCCCAGACCTCCTCCCTTACACCAATGACTTTACCAACACTCTTGTGGCTGATCAACACAAATGCCCACCTGCTCCTTGCAAAAGTTTAGTGGACAATTTTCCGCAAAAAAGTGCAGAACTGATCATCGGTGAATGTAGGCAGCCTCAAATCCTTCTGTTTCTTCATATAAATCCCAGACAGACTCAATGATGTTGAGATCGTGGCTCTGTGTTCTTCTCTGCAGTGAAGCTAGTTCTTAAAGTCATTGGCTGTATGTTTGGGGTTGCGGTCATTCCGCATAGTGAATTCAGGGCAGGTCAGATTGTACCATTAATCCTGACCAAATCAACTACTTTTGCATAAATGCAGCTCGAAACTTGCAGGAAACCTCCACCATGCTTCACTGTTGCCCTGCAAAAACTCATTACTGCACCGCTGTGCAGCTCTTCGGCAAACAACTCTATTGCCTAATCAGTTTAGAGCCCCTGCTGCCATTTTACTGCACCCTAGTTCCTATGTTTTCGTGCAGAGTTAAGTCTCTTAGCCTTGTCTCCATGTTGGAGATGCTGTGGTTACACCTCCATGTTTCCACCAGTTCTTTGCTGATAGCACTGCTGGACATCCTCCATTGAGTAAACGGTGTCTTTCTTCAACTGCATTCAGTTTCCATAGCAGACCACAGACTCTACAGTCCTTATCAATGCCTGTTGCCTTGTGGTTTCTCAAAACGGCACCTCTTAAAACCTCGGTCTGCTTTAAAATCTTTGTCTCGCAGAGACCTCGCTGATGCCGTATAACTTCCTTATGTCTTGTTGCTGTGCTCAGTCTGTCCATGGCATATGACCAGTGACATGTAACCCCCACCTGTTATCATGTACACTTTCGACCTCATTCTTTTACACCAAGGAAACTGGAAGGCACAATAACTGCACAATTTCTGATAATCGGAATTACAATTCAACAGATTAGATGAACTCCTGGAGACGATGGCAGACTCTGATCTCGTGTTGGCGATTGTGCTGTTTTTCCTCTGTTCAGTTTAAGCCCATGCTGCTGGGCTGCGCCGACCCCCGCAGCGAGATGGCCACGTACCGGCGTGTGGTAAACACTCAGAAGTGTGTACGCGCTGGCGGAAAACACAACGATCTGGAGGACGTGGGCAGGGACGTGTACCATCACACGTTCTTCGAGATGCTGGGCAACTGGTCGTTCGGAGACTACTTCAAGGTACTTCCGACCAAATCAGTACAACTTATTGTAATTAGAGTGGTCTTTTTTTTTTAGAAGCAGTTTGTAACTGTAGCCATTGTGTTTAGGTAGAAGCCTGTACAATGGCCTGGCGCTTGTTAACGGAAGTGTACGGGATCCCGGTCGAGCGCCTCTACGTCTCCTATTTTGCGGGGGACATGGCGAGCGGTTTGCCTGCGGACAAAGAGACACAACAGATCTGGCTTAGCCTCGGGTACGTGTAATGAAAAGATCAGACTGCCGTCTGCTTTTTACTTTGTGTTTCAGTGGTCCGGACTTGGTTAAATGTTGACAATAGCAGGTGAACGGTATCCAGGTTATAAAAAATATACCACAGTATCGGTAGAACAGGTGACCACTGAAAGGGACATGGGACAGAAATTAGGTTTATTCACTTATTCAGGAAGATTTTCTTCCCAGGGTTCACCAGGATCACATTCTTCCATTCGGAATGAAGGATAATTTCTGGGAAATGGGCGAGACTGGGCCCTGTGGCCCGTGCACCGAGATCCACTACGACCACATCGGCGGCCGGAATGCCGCACCTTTGGTAAACGCGGACAGTCCGGACGTGGTGGAGATCTGGAATTTGGTGTTCATGCAGTACAACAGGCAAACCCATACTAAATACTATTCATCCATCTAGATTTACAATAATATGGAAAGGGGGAGCAAGTAGTACCAGGTTGTGACCCTGTTGTGTGTGTGTAGGGAGGGTGATGGAAGCCTGCGTCCTCTCCCCCAGTGCAGTGTGGATACCGGAATGGGACTGGAACGACTGGTCACTTTGCTACAAGGCAAACGCTCCAACTACGACACGGACCTGTTCACGCCTTTGCTCTCTGAGATTCATAAGGTCTCTGTCAGCAGTAATAAAGTCTGTACCTCAAACGATCTGGAATGTCTAAACTAACAGTGTGTCCCGTGATAGGTTAGCAAAGCCGACGCCTACGCAGGAAGGATGGGCGAGGACGATAAGGGCCGAGTGGACATGGCGTACCGCGTGGTCGCTGATCACATTCGCACGCTGTGCGTGTGCATTGCTGATGGGGTGTATCCCGGGATGAGTGGGGCCGAGTAAGAACACACAATAAGCTCAAAGGATGTCCCCATTTCAGGTCCTCGTTATCTCATCAGTTTTTGTTTCATTTTTTTATTTAAGGCTGGTTTTGAGGCGCATACTTCGCCGAGCCGTGCGCTTCTGCACAGAGGTCTTGCAGGCTCCTGAGGGTGCGCTGGCGAGCCTGGTGCCCACTGTGGCCCACATCCTGGTGAGTCCCCATAATTCAGCTCTTTAGAAAATAACACTATGGACATCAATAAATCAGGGGTGTAACGGTAGAGTACGGAGTGAGCAGCCACAGTGACACTTTGTCAACTCTAGGTCTTTTTACTTCTGAGTTACACTCTGAGTTACACGGTTACGTCTGTTGTTTGTAAGTTTAATTAAAAAACGAAATAAAGGGACACTGTCCAAGTGAGCGCTTATAGTGGGAGGTGGAGACTTGCTTGAAATCGGTTCATGTGTGAGCTGCTACTATTGAAACAATATTCCTGTGATTGGCGAACCAACGCTTTTTGACCAATCAGATTTGAGAATTCGAGTCAAGTCTTGTCCGTCTTCTCCTCTGACTTCACAGGGAGACTCTTATCCCGAGCTGTACGCCGAAACCGGCAGGGTGAGTGCGAGAGAATTTTCGGAGGTCTGAGCCTTCACTCTGATCCACTGAGAATGTCCGCTTCTGCTATATGCGTGTCCAAATATGTTTTCTCTTCAAACCCGTCATTAGATCATGGAAATCGTTAATGCAAACGAGGCGCAGTTTCTGTCCTCCCTGAAGCAGGGACGGAGAGTGATCGAGAGGACGCTGAAGAAGATGGAAGAAAGTGCCGTTGAGTTTCCAGGTAACTGTAAGGTGGTTCTGTGATGCCTGTTTTTTTTTTTATACCACTGGCATTGTTGTGTTTGTTTTTAAGTTTAGTAATACACCCTTAGTGGAATAGAGTATTTGCTTCTCTGATTGCCTGGTGGACACGTTTCCTTTTTTTCCTTCGTTCTCCAGCTGCCGTGGCCTGGTCCCTGCACAGGAACCTGGGTTTCCCGCTCGACCTCATCGACCTCATGCTGGAGGAGCGCAACATGACCGTAGACAAACGTGGACTGGGGCGGCTCGCAGCTGAACACGAAAAGGTGTTTAGGCAAACACGCAGCTCGACCAAATCAAACCCCATCAGCGATTGATGATCGTCCGGGCTGCCACCTGTTGATATCTTGGTGTGTTGTAGTTACAGAGTCAGCCTGAAGGGGGCGCTGAGGAACGAGGTCTCCTTTCGGACTTGCAGAGTCTCGCAGAGCTGCAGAGGAGAGGAATTCCTCACACAGAAGACTCTCCGAAATACAGCTACACCCTGCAGCACGACGGAACCTACGGTACTTCCTCTTGTGGATTTCTAATAGATGCTGCTCTGTGTAAAAACTTGTGAAAATAATATTGACTTGCTGCTGCTTTTCTGTGTCTGTCTCAGCGTTCCCTCCATGTAGAGCCACGGTGCTGGTGCTGTATAACGATCAGGGTTTGGTGTCGGAGGTCACAGAAGGCCAGCGGTGTTCGGTGCTGCTCGACCGGACCTGCTTCTACGCGGAGCAGGGTGGCCAGATGCATGACACAGGCTACTTCACCAAGAACGGAGTGCAGGTATCACTTACAACTGCAAGTTACGTTCATTAGTAGTTTTTCAGTGCATTTAAGATACTTACTAACGTGTAAGGGGTTTTCAGGACGTGTTGTTCCCTGTGGATAGTGTACGTGTGGCCGGAGGCTACGTGGTCCACGAGGTCACCGCAGCTGACGCTCTGAGAACAGGAGATCACTTGGAGCTCTATGTGGACGAGGTACTGCATACACACACACACACACACGAAGAACTGTGCTTACGCGATCTTGATGTAATCGAGTGAACCACGATCTGTGCGTAGGCTCAGCGCCTAGCCTGCATGGCCAAGCACACGGCCACTCACGTGCTCAACTTTGCCCTGCGAGAGCTGCTGGGGTCGGAGGTCGTTCAAAGAGGCTCGCACGTCACTGCGGATCGGCTGCGCTTCGACTTCAGCTCCAAGGTCGGTTGCTGGTTAATATTCTCTCTGGTCTCCGTAGTGTTGCGATACGTCGTATTGACGTTACAGCAGCGGTGCTGAGAACAAAAAAAAAATCCACACTAAAAATATTGGTCACAAATTCCAACTTGTATCCAATGCACATCCATAGCTCTTATTTAAAAGTGATGAGAAACACCACACTTGTGTTACCTCTAGAGAATTAAAGTGAGATTTAGAGGGAAAGGGCAGGTCTGAAAAAAACATTCCCACTACAAATACATGTAATATTTATATGCATGTGTGTGCAGGCTTCTCTGAGTGCATCACAACTGCAGGAAGTGGAGCAGATGATCCAGACCATCATCCAACAGAACGACCTGGTCCACACACAGGAAGTGCCTTTAGCTCAAGCCAGTCAGATTGCAGGACTGAGAACTGTAGATGAGGTAAATGAAGTTTCTGTGCCAAACTGGTAGAATTTTCATCCAGGGGATTTTCTACCACAGGCTTCGGACCGCTATGAACATTTGGTACAACGTGGTTGATTATGTTTAGATTTAGCTTTGAAAATTATGTGACAGTAACTCACAAGGCCACGTCACATCGTCTCACTCTTAATTGTGTGAACCGCAGATCAAGAAGAACTGTTTGTGTATGAGATCTACCCCTCTGTGTTTCAGGTGTATCCTGACCCGGTCCGTGTTGTGTCTGTGGGCCTTCCTGTATCCGAGCTGCTCAGTGGCCATCCGCACAAACGCACCTCTGTCGAGCTCTGCTGCGGCACGTAAGACTGAATCTGTGATTTAAAAAATAATAATGACAGAAGAAAGAATCCGTCACTAATGCAAGTCCAGGAAATGTCTAAAAAGTAAAGGGAACAATAATGTTGAACACAGGAGTGGATACTGGTGCGATCCCCAAAGTAATGTTTAAGTTAAACAGAGTGTAATAGCGTTTATACTACTATATTAGTTTAAAATAGGGTTTAAATAGTAGAACAACATATTTTTGTTAGTAGTCTCCCTACTTTTTTTACAGGCATTTGCTGAGGACTGGGGGGATTGAAGACCTTGTGATAGTGTCTGAGCGACAGTTGGTGAAGGGAATCAGCCGCATCATAGCTGTGACTGGAGACGGTGGCAAAAAAGTAAAAAGACAAAACGGCTGCCTGCGTCTTTTTAGTGCTATTAATCTGATCTGATTGATGTTTCTAAATGTTAATACTGGGTTACTCTATCTATCGATCGATCTGTCTATCTGTCAATGAAAATTGGATATACTTGAAATTATATCGAATTTATACTTTATCCTGTCCTCTGAAAAATAACTCCACATACAACCATTATTGTCGAAATAACTGGCAACAAAAGTGTACACCCTCAGTGAACGTGTCGAAACGGTGTCCAAAGTGTCAATATTTTCTGTGAGCACCATCGTTATGTAGCACCGCCTTAATCCTCTTGGGTATGGAATTCACGAGAGCTGCACAGGTTGTTGCTGGGATCCTCTTTCACTTCTCCATAATGACATCGGGGAGCTGCTGGATGTTGGACACATGCCGCTTCTCCACCTTCCGCTTGAGGATCCCCACAGGTGAACAATATGGTTCAAGTTTGGAGACATACTTGGCCACTCCATCACCTTCACCCTCATTTTCCTCAGCAAGGCAATTGTTATCTTAGTGGTGTGCTTGGGGGTCGTTGCTATGTTGGAAAACTGCTCGGCCCAGTTTCTGAAAGGAGGTCATCATGTTCTGCTTCTGAAGGCCTCAGTACATTTTGGAATCCATGTTTTCCCAAAACGAACCGTAGCTCTCTACTACCAGCAGCAGTCATGCAGCTCTTGACGCTACCACCACCATGCTTTACTGTGGGCAAAACAGAATTTTCTCGGTTATTTTCACCAAGGTGTCGCCGTACACGCTGGACACCACATCTCGAACTGACAATTTTAACTTTAAGTCTCATCAGAAAACAGGACATGGTTTTAGTAAGTCACGCTCTTGGACAGGTTGTCTTCAGCAAACTGTTTGCAGGCGTTCTGGTTAGCCACCTTCAGAAGAAGCTTCCTTTAACTGTTCAAAATACAAGATCCACAAATTTGTATGGCCTTGTCAAGCAGATCAAAACATGAACATGATGAATAGATCATGTGTCTTTGCATGGTTACACGATGTACAGCTGTTATCACTTAGTATGAATTCACTTTTGTTGCCAGCTATTTTAACAATCATGGAGTTATTGTTACAATAAATCTATACTGCTATACAAGCTGCATATATATAAAACTTGTATAACATTTGTATACACATATATACACTTATTGATTTATTTTAATACCCATTAAGGCTCGGGAGGCGGGGCAAGCACTGCTGGAGGATGCAGACTCTCTGGCGGCTCGCATCACTTCTGGCCCCGCCCCCTCTCTCCCAGTTGCGCTCAGGCTCTCTAAAGATGTCGGCCTCCTGACAGATGTATGTAAGCCCCGCCCCTTTTTCTCGATAACGGTCCTCCTAATTGTCAAGCCATTCCTTGAGTGTGTGTTGTGTGTGTGTGTGTGTGTGTGTGTGTGTGTGTTTAGGCTGTAGAGAACACACCTATCCCACAGTGGCAGAGGAGAGAGCTCCAGACGGGGCTAAAGGCTTTGCAGAGGAGCACCAACACCACCGTCCGCAAACTGGAACTCAAAGAGGTACACACATTTCTCAATTTCCTTTTATTGGCCTATAGGTACACAAACTAATTTTGAAAGACGTGTGTGTGTGACTCCATAGGCAGTTGCTAAGGCACAGGAAGTGTTAAGCAGACACTCGGATACAGATGTTCTGGTGGACACGCTGGATACAGACTCCATATCTGTGAGAAGATTTATGCTCAATATTTTAGAGAGAAACACAAACATGTCGACACTTTCGCCTTCATTAAACAATGCAGGAGATTCGAATCTTCCATCTATTGATGTAGTGAACAAATTGTGCAGGTGGTGATGAAAACCGTAAACCAAGTGAGTGACCGCGTTCCTCACACAATGGTCATGCTCCTGTCTCACCTTCAGCCGTCAGGGAGAGTGCTCTGTGCATGTCAGGTGCCTAAGGTAAAAAAAACGCACACAAAATAAAGAACTACGTCGAGGTGTACAGACATATAGAATCTAATATGTGTGTGTGTTTTATATACACAGGGCCAGACTGCCATCTCCGCCAACGAATGGGCTCTGGCTGTTTGCAACCGCTTGGGCGGGAACGCGGGCGGCTCTGCGATCGTCGCTAAGGGGGTCGGGATAGCGGCGGATTCCAGCAGCCTTTTGGAAACACTGCGCTGGGCGGAGGAGTTTGCCCACAGCAAACGTTAACGTTCACACGCCGGTTTGTGCGTTAGGTACCCAATGCGGGTGTGCCGTTAACACACATCCTGCAGTGTGTTATTCCTTTTATACTACAGCAATTAAGATGAACTTAAAACGTGCGTTTCGGCTATACGCCCGGTCCGATCTGCTGTTGTGGAATATTAATGCACTTACGGACCAGAAGAGAGAATGAATCGACATAAACTGTAGAAAGCTTGTTGCTTGTTATGCCTTTGTTTTAAAAGGCATAGGCGTTTCTCTGGGGTTTTACCAGGTGTCATAGTATCTATTAAATTGTTTTTTGGCTCTCCGAAAGTGCTGGTGGTGTTTTCCATTTAGACAGCAGAATATACACAAGTAAGACTGACCTTTTTTTCATCTTGTTTTGAATGCATTTCCCCCCCCCAAAAAAGTTTTCAACACCAAGTACCTCAAGAACCTTTTCTTTTAAGAGTTTGTTGAAGGCAAATGAGGAGACAATTCCTGCATGTTACAGTACATGTTGCAGTAGCTTCCTATCTTACCTACAAGAAACTCATGTTAACATATTGACCAGACACAATTCAGTAAGCAACCAACACCTGTGATAAGTGTGTGATGAGTAGTGATTTGGCACTGTTCAAGCATGCATATATTTAATATGGTTCATAGAAAGGTGGAGTAAGATGACACGGTCGATTTTGCAGCGCAAAAAGTGAAAGAAGATCCAGAAAAAGAACGTCTGTGAATGTCAGATACGTCTGTGAAGGAAGTGAGAGTATGAGTGGAAAGTAGTAGTTCTTGAAAATCTGAACTGCATCATAGTGCAGCTTACAAGATTTTGCTTTGAGTGGCGAGACGGTAAGGCGGGTTCCTGAGGTGAATTTCTAGCCAAAATTTTTCAAACCAAACATCTAAAACATCGGTCTGGTCTGAAGGCTGATGTCGCAAATTTCTTCAGAATGGCAGGAAATATCACAGTAGCAGCAATCTTCATGTTACTGACAGGTAAAGTGAAATATTTCTGCATTGTTTTATGTGGTGTTGCAGGACTGACAGCACATAGTGAAACTTTTCAATGTTTTAAGAGCTTGTGATATGAGCTGGATACTTGGGGGTGTGGGTGTGGGTGTGTATGTAATATATACATACACAGTGTCATAATTCCAGTTTAAGATTTAATAATATTTAAATGCATGGCTTAAACTATCTACCTGATCAGTTCCAGTTCGGGTATTAATGAATAATATACAGTTCTGTGTGTACATCAAGTGTTTAGATTTGTGTGTGTGTGTGTGTGTGAGGAGTTCAGGCTCAGCACAGTGTAACACTCTCCTCTCAGAATCTCTGTGCTGTAACTGGATCTATAGTAAAAATTCCCTGTAGATTTTTAAAACCCAATGGCAAACAGAAAGAGTGGTTTCGAGTCCAGAGCGCTGAAAAAGAACCTCTAGTCTTGAGCAAAGATCCACAATATTCAAGACGAGTGTCTGTAATATACAGTTCTGTGTGTACATCAAGTGTTTAGATTTGTGTGTGTGTGTGTGTTGCAGGAGTTCAGGCTCAGCACAGTGTAACACTCTCCTCTCAGAATCTCTGTGCTGTAACTGGATCTATAGTAAAAATTCCCTGTAGATTTTTAAAACCCAATGGCAAACAGAAAGAGTGGTTTCGAGTCCAGAGCGCTGAAAAAGAACCTCTAGTCTTGAGCAAAGATCCACAATATTCAAGACGAGTGTCTGTAAGTACCCAGGAGTCTAACTGTGAGCTCACAATAAGAAATGTGAGTGTGAATGACTCTGGAGTTTATAACTTCAGATTTAAACCACACAAAAGTGGCTGGATATTAGCCCCATCTGGGGTCTATCTGACCGTTACAGGTAACACACACACACAAACGCACACAAAATTGTATATGAATCACATATTTCAGGTTTGCTGTACTTAAGAGAATTTTGCTGCGTGGTGTGAACTGTGTAGACTTGCAGGTGAAAGTGGATCCAGACACTTTAGAACGTTCAGAAGTGGAAGTGATCTGTAACGCCGCCTGCACTCTCAGCACATCCGGTTTTTTCTGGTACAGAGATGACCAATTACTAAAAAAAGCACACAATGCTTCCATTTTGCTCGACCCCATACGTCTATCTAATGAAGGCAGCTACTCCTGTCAAGTGACTGAGAGTTCACACCGATCTCCTCCGACGTGTAAGTTAGATTCAGTCTGTCACTAAATGCACTAAAATGTAAAATCTCTTTATAAGTCAGTAAATAAATCAAGCTTTCGGGATACTATGTGATCTGGAACCCTTGGACAGATTGTTGTTTGAAACAGGATCTGCTCCGAACAACAGGGGATGGCCTGGAGCAGCAGACAGTATCAGAGGGTGAGGACCACATAAGATGGCCAGACTCTTCATCTTATTTGTGTGTCCTCCCACACCTGAAAAATTATGTACAGCACAGGGCATGCTTACACATGCAGCTTTTTCCTGATTGAAAGCCTCTAGCCTTTAGTGGGGTCCGGGCTTGGGACCGGCACTAATGCTTGTGCAACCCTATTGGCTGGGGTTGGTTCCCTTACGGGAGGATCGAACCCGGGCCGCAGCGGTGAGAGCGTCGCATCCTAACCACTAGCCCACCAGGGAACCCGAAAATTCCCACTATAATTTACCAATTGTTTTTAGTATTAGAGGGTCCATCCTCACAGTTTTCAGTAATGACATCAGGAACACCACATACAGTGGTGTGAAAGGTTTTTTTTTAAACCACAGTCCTGTTTTTTTTTTTTGCATGTTTGTCACACTTCAATGTTCCAGATCACCAAATTAATTTTAATATAATGACAAGATGCTAATGGTAAAATTGCTAACATACCGTACTGTGCATGTGGTGCATCTGGGATCCAGACCACTACCTCTATCATGTGGCACTTGTCTGGTTCTCCACACCACCAGAAGATGCAGGAATCCCTCATCCACCAGTTGTTTAGATACCAGTTTAAATGGAATATCCCCCATGACCTTGGAGCAGGGACTGTGTCCTGCTGGATGTATGTGAATGGGTGACTGGGTTTGCAGTGCTGCCTAGGGGTTTAGTCATCCTGTTGCAATATTTTGCCAGCTACAGGTCAGAGTTATTGGTTCTTGTGGATACCAGCAGGGGTCTCATTTCTCCACTTTTATTCCCTCCTGCCGTTTACTCAAACAGAGAACCCAATTTATATTACATATGTGTGATAATTACCATCGATTTCCCCAGCTCCACCCTCTATTCACAGACAGGAAGTTGTAACTCTGTGGTTAGGATGTTGAAATTCCACTCAGATGGTCTCGAGTTCAGTCCCTGCATCATAGCTGCCATTTAAATTCTTCTGTGTTTCAGGTGTATTGGGAAAAGGGTGTTGGGGTGTGACTTACACTCGTGATCATGTGTGTGCTCTGAAAGGCACGTGGATTGAGCTCCCCTGCTCCTATAAACATCCTGCAGGTCACACAGTGACAAAATCTGTGTGGTTCATTAAAAAGCAGGCTGATGATCAGCCTGTGGATATGAGAGGGAATCAGGAGTATCAGGGCAGAGTGCTGTACACACAGAACTCCCAGAATAACTGTGGTCTGATCATCTCTAACCTGAGAGAGTCAGACGCTCAAACATACAGGTTCAGATTCTACACTGACCGAGGTGATTACACCGGTGAACCTGGAGTCTCTGTTTCAGTCACAGGTAATGGAACATTTCTTTTAAATGTTTTATTAACTACATTTATGCAGAGGAAGCAGATGAAAATAATAAACTGAGGTTAATATTCGCAGGTCTGAAGGTTACAGTATCCGACTCGGGGAGTGGACAAATAAACCTGAGCTGCATCACCACCTGCACTCTGTCTAACAACCCCAGTTACATCTGGTACAAGAACGGACAGCGTGTGTCTGACTGTACATCTGCCTCCTGCTCTGTAGCTGAGGGCAGTGGTGTGGACAGGTACAGCTGTGCTGTTGAAGGCCATGAGAGTCTCCGATCTCCAGTGTGTGAGTGTGAATCTTACTCTCCTCCAGCTTAATCAGATGTTATTTATTCACTTAGATTCTCCTAAAAAAGCAGAGCAGTGATTATTTAATATTATATTTAAATTATTAGGGGATTTTGGCATTGTGTACTACTGTGGAAATAATTGTTATTCAGTCGAACAACATAAAGCCTACACTTGTAGTAACCATAAAAGATTGAAATAAAGGGGCACAGGATTTATAAATAGTAGGTCCATTTGCTCGTAAGTTCTCCAAACTTTTAAAGATAAGTATCGAAACGTACAAAAGTTCTCATGTTGCTCATGATTTGTTTGTGAAGATTCCGAAGATAAGACAATGTTAAAGCTCATCATAGTGGGACTGATTGTCTTTCTGGCAGTAACAGTAATCGTCTCAGGAGCTCTGTTCATGTGGTACGTAAAATGTTCCGAATAATATGTTTTTACACATAATTGAAAAAAGTATGCATGTAGTGTGAACGTGATGTTGCCGTTTTTCAGGACGAGGAAGACGAGCTCAGCTGATGTCCACGGCAGCCCTGCGAAGAGTGAACACGTGAGTGCGGTTCAATGAGCGAATGTTTGATCATAATACATCGAGGTTTAAATATAAACCTCGATTGTGTTCTCCTTTTCAGCGCCAGTCTGCGTTATACCTCGCAGGAAGAGTCACACCAGACGCTCAGGATAGCATTCACTATGCCAGTGTTGATTTTAAACGATCACACATTCAAGAAGAGTCTCTTCCTCCAGACACCACAGATGAAGAGCATGTTCAGTACGCCACTGTGAAAAAATGCACAGGGGTTAAAAGGATGTTCAGTATGAGCAGAAGGTGAAGTCTAGAGATTTGTACTGGACACTTTTTATTATTACAAGCAGCATTTCTCAGGTACAAGCCAACAGACTTCTATGTAATCACTATTTACAGTATTGTAGTGTTTACCAAATACACCATTCTACTATACTTTGTTTCATACTGTATACTGTACTTCTAGACTCAAATATTTGTCATTAATTAAACATAATATAATTTCTAAAACTCTTTTAGTTTTGTTTTCGAAATCAAAGTGCAAAAATTGCTTGTATAGCCGCTATAATTCGCTAAAAACATTTTACTGCAATAAAAAAAATAATAATTCTAGCAGTTCTGAATGCAGTAATTTACTTTTAATGTTTTAACAAAAGAAAATAAACAGCACAAGTGAACTGGGAATGAACATGTTTTACATAAATATTTTTTTTTGGCTGAAATGATAAAGAAAAAGCAATTACTAAAGCATTTGTAGAGCAGGTTATATGAATATGGAAACATTTTGCTGTACAATTCTGAGTTACTGAGTGATGCATTGAGAACAGAGTAATTTAGCAACAACTGTTTATCATCTTCAAGGTCAAACCAGTCCAAGAAAAAAAATAGAAACTTTAATGAAAACCTCCAAAAAAATGTAGACGTATCACATAACGTCAGTTTTTTCATGCTCCAAAGTCCATGTATCTTTGTATCAGGAAAAATTGTATTGGTTATAAAAGGAAATGTAAAAAGTTCTTTTGGCTGGACATGGAATTTGCTAACTGTAGATTTACAGCCACTCTGTGGAAAATACTTTATACTGTTCAATGTCATTACAGTATATACAATTATAATATACCAGTATATAATATACTGTGCTTTTCTTACCCTGCCCTTCAGTGGTCTTCCACATGATTAATGATGCAATGAATATAGAAACCATCAATATTATACAGAAACAAAGTACAATATAGCTGTAACGCTTTCATCTGCAATTTCCTCACCTCACCACCAGAGGGAACAATCATCTGAATACCAAGCACTTTGGGTTTAAAGGACAATTCCTGATTTTAAAATGTTAACCCATGCTCACACTAACATAAGTGCGAAGTATTCTAATTTCTTTTGAGTACCAAGCCGTTCTCTGTTCATTGATCAGCCTTGTACCAACCTTGATCCTGTTCGTTTCAGACCAAGTCAGACTTGTTGTAATGTTTTTGTGTTTGTTTGCTTTGCTAACTCTCTGTTGTGTATCAGATTTTCCTGCTTTCCACTACGACTCTGCTTTCGGATTACATTTTTGATTTGTCTGATTGTTTTCAATATGGATTCAAAACCAGATCAAGGCTCATCAGTCCACCATTGCGGATCTTCTACAAACCCTCAAACACTATGCCTGATGGCCAGCCCAAACTACCGAGAATGGCAGTACCGGAAAAGTTTGATTGTCCTGCCGACCTCTGTCACGGTTTTCTTCTCCAAATATGCCATAAAAGTTCTGAAACTGGCCACCCAGTTTGGCTGAATTGATCCACTACTGTGAGTTATAATCCAAAGGAGACTTAACCCCATCATGCAAGCTAAAATAAACTGCAAGGACCAAGACGTCCCATCGTCAGAGTACATCTCACTTGTCTGTTCAACTAGGCCATTCCAAGCAACGGCGATGCAGCTCTGTAAAACGCTGTTGGCTTCAGAGGAGCATCAGCGATGTCTCTGCCTTCAACTGTGTTTGTACTTTGGTCACGTGGATCATCGCTGTGCCACATGCCTGGAGAAGCCCAGTTTCTGAGCTGCAAAGATGAGCTGCAGTTGCAATGTTCTAATGAATTGCTCACCCTCTCAGCCCTCATAGATTTAAGATCCACTGTCAACCTATCCAGTGGTAGGTAGTTGAAGTTCCTGTGCCACACTATAAAAATGTATAGGGGTAGACATTCATCCAAATATTGAAATCCAATAACGGAGCATTGCGTGTAGGTATCTCATGCAGCGAGTGAATTCCATTACTTGCGCGAGAAACCCGATTAACACAATTCAGTCTCTGGTCTGTTTTGAAAATTACCTTGTAAATATATATGCAACCAAATCAAATGCTTTCTCCTGTGTCAGCCATTGTGGGTTGAAAAATACTGCCATTGAGTCTAAAAGAATATATTTTTTTATAGCTTGGGCTGTTTGCTAAAGATGCGTTCTCTGACCATCCAACCAAAGAACATGAACATGCCACTTTTATTGTATGCCTGCTAGATGGCCCTGGTTTTGCCAACTCTGGGTTGGTTGAACCAACAGTATCTTTGTATTACAGTGGTTATCCAGATCTCGCTTCTAAGACCGCACGGCGTTCCAAAAATCCGGAAAAAATTTTGACGCACCCCTGCAGCCCCTATGGTACCTTAGTGAATTCATCTAGATATTACACCAGTAAGTTGTTGTTATTTAATCACTTTAAATAAACAATACAACAGTGTTTTAAAGACTTTTATGAAATTTGTTAGTGAAAACAGTTTAAAATGTTATTCCTAATGTTCCTGAACATCCGTTCCCACTGCAGATTCCGGCAAATTATTTTGAATGATCTGGAACTTGATGTTAGTTATGTTACAAATTAGAACCCGCAAATTTTTAGAGCCCAGATTTCCGAACCGCGAATTATCTGAGGTTGACTGAGCAGTACTGAAAAATCAGAGTTATGGTTGTGTATAAAATTCAGAAAATTATAATTTGGGTTAGACTTAGGAAAAGAGGAGCAATATTATGCTAGTTACCTTCTAAATAGCTTTACTGCACTTCAACCTCTGCCCACTAGATGTCACTCGGGTACACTGCTGAAACGCTTAGTGTAATTAACCTGAGTTTTTTCAATATAGACGCTATAATGTATTACAGTGAGCTCATTTATATTAAACCTGCGACCATAATCGGAAATTCAACCACATATAGTGTATTTTACACAAATCTTTTATCATATGTTACAACTCCTTACCATTGTTTGAATATATGGTGTAGCTTCCAAATCATCTATGCGCAATATATGCCAGGGTAAAGTATTATAATCTGTATCAGTTTCTTTCACAAACCTGTACACAAAGCACTAAAATTAACACAACCAAATTTCACTATTATGAAGTCTGTATTTCTAGTCAACACCAAAGAAGATGTTTTCATTGAAAAAGTTTGTCAATTTAATTAAAGTCAATCAAAGTGAGCTCATAACATACATGTTGTAGATGTTTTATACCCATTACACAAAGACGAGCACCATTTTACATGAGTAATGTAAAAATGACTTACAGGCATTTATTTTGGCTAACTATGATTTATTTTGGCGAACTATTTGTTTGTCGTACCAGAAAATAAATAAATTAAAGTAAACTTGAATCTAATTGTTAAACAGCATACTATAAAAATTAAAACAATGATTACACTAGGTAACATAATAGGCAGCAATTCAAATATAACAATCAAATATTAATCAAAGCTTATGATGGATGTAAAACAATTCGAAATAAAGATTCTATAAAAATATTGTTTTAGGTTAAAGAGCATACAATATTATAAAAGCATTTAAATACACTTCTGAAGCAATGATACTGCTACAACAACTCTAATAAAATCTCAAAGCATCCCTTTTCCCTTGTCTCAGAACAGAACTTGGACATCTTTTTTTTTTCCCAGGACCCAGAAGTTCTACCTCTTTATATTTACCAGGCCACAAAACTAATGATGGGTTACATGGTTAAGTGGGGCGTTTCTGGACCTGGCTGTAAATCTGAGATGGATCATCAGCTGCTTCATCTGCTACAAGTCTGTGGAATGAAAAGAGGTAAACTAAAGTCAGAAATAGTGTAATGAGTCTTTATTTCTAAACAGTCACTTAATGAATTGATGAGAATTAGTGTGGTACTGATAATATTTTGCCCACCGGGTGGCAGCAGCGCTCCTGCTAATGTTCACAGCAGCATACTGGACATCATCTTCCTCTCTGGTGTCTGGACAAGGTTTGGGTGCCTGGGAGTGTTTAAATAAAACACTGGCATACTGAACATTATCCTGATCGTCTGAGGGAACACTTCCAACGAGGTCTGAGGCGAAGTGATGCTGAAATGGAAAACAAAATAAGTTAATTTAATAATGTCACATGATCACACAGTTGCTCCTTTCAGCCTCACTCACCTGCTCGTTCTCACCACTGCTGCTGTGGCCATTAGCTGAACTTGACTTTCTCTTCCTGGGAAACCACAAGCACATGTTCATGATAGATGCAAATGACTATTTTTTAAATTATGTTTACAACAAACAGAGTACATTTTACATACCACATGCACAGAGCTCCTGAGAGGAGTGTTACTACCAGGAATGCAGTCAGTCCCACTATGATGTGCTTTAACACTGTGTGATCCTGTGAACCTTCACAAATAAATCATAAGCAAAATGTGGCTTGTTAAATGTGAGTTGCTATTTGAATTCGCTCCACATAGACTTGTCTGTGTGTGTGCACTGTTATTAACATGTTTTTCTGATGTGGTTCTCTTGTAGCTGGAGCAACTGTCAGAACATTAAAGGGCACAAACCTGGATGGAATGTCACGGTTTCTTCAGGAGAGCAGAGTTCCTCACATCCTCTCACAGCACAGGAGTAGTTTCCTGCATCTTTACTGGAGCTCAGGTAGAGCTTGTTGTGTTTGGTGGGTTTGTTTGTAACGGGCTGTAGGTTCTTGTACCACATGTAAGTGGGATTGTTGGGCAGGGTGCAGGAGGTGATGCAGCTCAGCGTTACTGAAGTCTGTCCTTCTGAATCCACTGCAGACTGACTCACTCGTACCTGCAGATCTGAATGTGAACAAAACATGCAGAAAAGTGATGTTACAGATTTACACTGATCCAGAAAGACCAGAACTAGAGACAGTTTAGTGTAGGTCATTACCTGTGACATTCAGAATCACTCCAGGTTTACCAGAGAAACCTCTACCATCATTAGTAATGAATCTAAGGCGATATTCTCTAGAGTCATTTTTTGTCAGCTGGTTTATTTTCAAAGTTAGATTATTCTTCGTGAATTCAACTCGATTTGCAACATGTGTCATAGTCTTCAGATCAATACTTGTACCAGGCTGAAAATAATGCCAGAAAACTTCATTAACACTCAGATCACTGGGATGTGAGTAACTTCCAGAAAATTCCACAGAAGATCCTTCCATAGCACACACTCTTTTATCTGTGTAGGACACATCCCAACAATTTCTTCCAACACCTGCAACAGTAACATCTGATTAGAAGATATTATTTAAATTGATTACAAAGTTATTTTGGTGAGATCAGTGTTTCAGTCCTGAAGAAACCACAACAGTGTTAAACATTCGCTGCTTACTGATGATTGCGTCTTTTGATGAATAAAAATGTAAAGCATATAAAGTCTGAATGTGCAGTAATAGTTCATAACTTTATTTTTCTTTATTATTCTTTATAACAGGCAGCACTTTTACTCATCATTTTCTATTCAGATAAATCCATTTTATTTTCATAACATCATAGCATTATTTTTCTTCTTTATATAACCCAGTTTGAAGTACAACTGATCCATTACATTGAATAAGCAAATCATTATATGATGTCATCTGGTGACTTATTCTGAGTATTTGAACAACTTCTTTCCCAACACTGAAATTATGAGTTCCTCTATTATATGATGAGACCAAAAAAATACTCACACAGTGAAGGAGAGTAAAATTTGTAATGGTCAGCAGAGCAGGAGTAACTTCCCTCATCAGCATTTTTTAAAGAGAAGGTTTCTGTGTATGTATTTAAGTGTTGTCCATTCCTGTACCAGTTGTACGGTGTAATGTGAGAGGTCAAGGGACAGGAAGTGCGGCAGGTAAGAGTTTGTTCTTTGGAGTTATGTGTCACCTGCAGATCTAAATGAAGTGAAAGGTAAATGTTTTATCACAGACGTGTATAAGAGCACAGGTTATTACAGACTAGTTTCTCTGTTACCTGTAACTGTTAGAGTAACTCCAGCTGAGCTCTGATATTTCTCTCCTTTATCCGTAATAAACATGAGGTGATATTCCCCTGAGTCTCTCTCTCTCAGGTCTGTTATTGTAAGAGTCGAGCTGGAATTTGTCATTTCTGTGTATCTCACACGTCCTGCATAGTCTGAGTCTAAAGTTAAATCTTCTGGATCTTCTTCCTTCCACCATTTAGCTTTGTCTTTTAGATTGAACCAGAAGCCAGTGGTGATGTTGATATTTGAGTATGAGCATGTCAGGGTTACTGATGTCTCCCTCAGAGCACAGATTTCCTTTTTACTGCATGACACGTGCACATGCTGGATACCTGATACTGAAACTGAAATGTTAACATGGAATATTAAACACAATAAAACAAAATCAGGTTTATATTCATGCATTCCTTCTAATATGTGAATGTTTTTTCAGTAAGAACTCTCACATGTGCACCAGAATTTTAAAACACCATAATTGTTGATAAGTGAAGTTTTAGGTTTCAGAGCAATTACACTATTTTTCAACTTCTGATTAGATTAGCACTGATGGAAGAAGTCATTAGTGTGGGTTCTAATAGGCAGAGGTGAAGCTACAAGCTTAAAGATGATGTTTTCTGACATGGCTGTGTTGCTTCTTAGTAACATTACTAAACATAAACTTGAATTAGTTGTTTATTTATAGCTGCAGTAGAAAAGAAGAACAAAAAAACTTTGTTGTGCTGTTATTGGAAACAGTCATCTGCAAAGTGGTAACAGGAAGTCTGCTTCAAATCGCTATTGTCATTGATTCTTTTTTATATAATGATGCACCTAATATTCACATAATATTCATGCTTTTGGATTAAAAAATGAAAAGAGATAATTACATTAATGCAACATTCCTTAAATGTCTTAAAGACCGCAATAAGTTATTTTTAAAAGCACTGGTTTGTAAATTTATCATCAGTAAGTCAGTTTCACACATGACTCACCCCCTACACTTCTCAGCTTTGAAACTGGCCCCATATCTGGTCACTGTGGGCAGCCCACTGTGGACCACGTTACTGATGCGAAATGCAAAATTACATCTTATCCTATAAGGCAGATGCCCTTAACCGGATTGACTTCCAATTGTAAAATTATACATATACAACAGTTGAGGGCTTTTCACATGCTGCTAAAACTGCTCTGATCCCCGAATATGTCAATATTAATTTTACATTTCTTTTTGCTTGTGTGCAATATTCAACAAATATACTGTAGCCACCTTACCTGTAACATACAACAAGCAGCTCAGCAGCAGCAGCATTCTGAATTCATCATCCATAATTCCACTAAGAGCCCAAACAACACAACAATTTATACAACCCAACCTGATTAACTTGAAGATCACTAGTAACATAATTTATGCTAATCTATAAGTGCCATTGAAAATTCATATGTACATTCATTCATTCATGAGTCGCCACCGGCTCGCTCATCGGGGACAAACTTACACTTATAAAGAACATATTCATTTTTTTATTATCACCACTTTGTCTGTATAAAGCTGAAAATGATTAGAATTGAATTATATATATATATATGTGAAATCATAAATGGGATGATTAAATTCTCATTGACAGTAAATATGTAAACTTACTAACAAACAATGATAAGTAGAGAAAAATATTACTTACATGTTCTTGGGTCTGCTATTGGCAATGTTCTAAATTAGTAGAAATGGGGGATGGTGTAATGGCTGGGTGTGTGCATATTGTGGGGAAGTGGATGAATTAGACTCTGGTTTCCTTCCTGTGTTTGAGCTCATATTGACAAACTGAATTTTAAAAAATATCATCTGTTCATTCAGCAGTAAAACTCCTATCCATCAATGGCATCTTACTTTGTCTACTTTTGGCAGCTCTTTAACAAAAATCATATTCACTGCCACTCATTTTGCCTTTAAATTCACCATTTCCAGAACATAAAGATTTTATTTTATTTATAACTGAGATTTTCATGTTGCATCTTATTTATCTGTATGAGTTTATTTGGTCTTTTAATTGTATAAATCCTGAAGTGTGGACTGCACCCACTTAGCTCTTTTTATTTTGTTTTTCTCACATTTCTGCTGCTGTGTTATGTGTGACTGAGAGCTGTGAAAACTGTGGTTATGTCCTTGCTGGTCAGGACTCATTGTATAGTAAGTATTCTTTTAATATTGTGTATACAATGTATTTTTTGTGTGTTTTCCAGGATTTCAGAAATAACACACTGTAAATCTTTACTCTCTGAGTTTTATTTAAAATAGCGAGAAACCAAAAAACCCGCAAGAGTCCGAGGTTGTGCTCAAGTTTAGGAATGACCGGCCTCTGCTGGTGATGATTGGAAATGCATCAATTACAGTGTGACTGTGGTTAAAGCTGATATGGACATCATTTTTGAACAATATAGACAATACATTGTCATACTATGTATTGGATTTAAAAATATAGTGCTAAATATAAACTTTATAACCAAATTAACAGTGTAAGTGAGAGACAAAGTACTAAACAGAAAGAACAGTTGACTTTGATTGTATTTGTAGGCTTCAATTGCCAGCACAAACACCAGCACAATCTATTTAAAAACAAAAAAAAAAGAAGTATGAAGTAGGCTTTTATTAAACATCAGTTTCTGCAAGTCAGGTGTTTCATCTTATAGACTTCCATCTTTTTGTGACTGTGACATAAAATTCTGGCTTCTGTGATTGATTAGAGTGTATCTGTGAGTCCAGCATCAGAGTACTTGGCCACCACAATGTAACAAATTGTGTGTACTTATATCTGTGAGTCTTTGGGACACCTGCCTGTCACTTTAAAGCCCTCCAAGTTCAAGTCTTGTCACTTTATAGTCATTGTGGCAGCAGGTAGACTCAGTGGGCTAAGACCCGGACCCCTCTAATGGTGATAAATAGATGTGGTTCAGATCCCGGTTTGTATGTGTACTTCTGGTTATGTTTGTGTTTTTCTTGAGCAATAATTTTTTTTTCTGCTGGAAGAGGAATAAAAACAAAAGCTAAACCCCTGTTGGCTCAGTGGTTTAAGACATGGTCTGGTCTGTAGACTTCAGTGAGGGTTTAAACCCTGCTTGAGGTGATGTCTTTTTTGTGGTCGCTGTGTCGTTCTTGGACTCGGGACAATTAGAAAGATAAACTCCCCCGAAAAGACCCTCTGTTCTCCCTGGTGGCTCAGTGGGTTAGGCTGTGGTCTGGTCTGTAGGCCTCAGTGAGGGTTCAAACCCTGCTTCAGATTGTAATTTCTTCTGTTACTGTGTCTGTCTTTCACTCAGGAGGAATAGAAAGATAAACGCCCCCACACAGCCTTACAGTCTGTCCAAGGAATTGTCCATCCCTACAGTCAATTATGGCGAAGGCAGCATCATGCTGTGTGGATGTTTTGAGTAAAATAATGAATTTCATCCATAAATTGCATGTGAATGTGTGTATATATATGTTGACTGTTTTCAGAGACCAAATCAAGGATAGCTGTGAAAAGGCAATGCAACCTGAATAAAGTGAATTCTGTCAAACGTTTCCAAGCCCACATTGCAGAGGGACACTTAGCAACAAAGCCAGTGTGTGAGCAGTGCAAAGCTGCAGAGGACTCCTTTCTAAGAGAAAGAATGGTACAATATATGAGGGATTTTGTGAGGAACAGAGGTTTGCAGCTGGTAAAATAAATATTCTTAGATCAGGACTGGTGTTGTCCTATCCTAATATATGTGGCTTTTTTATTCTTTAAGGTTTTGTTGGTCCTGTCGAGTTAAGTGTGTGTGTGTGTGTTTGTGTGTTAAAAATAAATAGACTTTGCTGTGTTATAGGTATGTTTACACAGTGTATGCAGACTGTTTCCTGGTTGAAGAGAGAACGTGAATCGGAATCGGAAGGAGGAGATCTCACCTGCTGGACATTTTGAACGCTTTACATCTAACTTAGATTTACACTTACTATTTCATCTGAAATGTCCTTGTGTAACTGATTGTCACCTTCAGTCTGATTTCTCAAATCCATCTGATTGTTTCAGATCAACTCCCACATTAATATATTTCTATATATCATACATTATGTATATTTTATTATTCATATGCATTTTAAAGCATATCTGTTTGTGGTGAAAGCTCCCTTACACACTGTTCACTCATGTACTAATGCAAAACTGTGTGTGTGTGTGTGTCCCCAGTTGTAATGACTTTTAATCTTTTGCACCCTGTTCCAGTACAGTGTATCACACTTTAATTATCTTCCTGTTCCAGTGTACAATCTCTCCCCCCCCTTTCTCTTTTACTCACTTTCTGTCCATCTTTTATTCTCTCCCTCCCTCCCACCCACTGTCCTAAGACAGTAGAGTTACCGGTTTCTCCTACCGGTTTCTGAAAGGTAGCAGGTCTTTTACTGAGTCAGATCCTAAACATTGTCTCAGTACTGGATGCTTGCAGCGCAAGAACAAGATGAGCTAATCACCCAGATTATGCCTTCTCTCCAGATATTATCAAATAAGAAGTTCCTCGTTATTTTAAAGCGTCCATGCTGACGTGGAAGTGCTCTCCAGCCTCAAGTGCTCGTTTTCATCTCCTTCGTATAATAAATGGATGGGAATGTAGGCGAGGGCGTGTACGATAACAGAACTTATAGATGATTATTTGCTCGCTTGTTGGGACTTTAAACATTTAGCCTGTTCGCGAGCGAGTTTTATGATAAACTTGCCCATGCAGCCTTGCAGTGGCTTCTCTGTAATTAATGGTTCAGCGCTGCGTAATGTTCCGGATTAATTTAAACATAGATCCTGCATAAACATGTTTTTTAAAATCTATATACGGTGATCGGGCTTTAGAAAATATGAAACTATTTAATTGTTTAGTGAATATTACGTTTCTTTTTAAAATCTGAAAAAAAAATATTTATTTATAAATATTATATTTATTTAACAAGCTTTTGGAGGAGCAGAGTCTGTGTATATATACACACAGTGATCTTACAGAACACGCCCTTCTCCATAGCAACTTACAACTGAGCAGGAGAGGTTTAAAAGCCCAACAGTGGCAGGTTGGTGATGGTGAGATTTGAACTTGTAACGTTCCGATTCAAAGTCCAACGCCTAAACCGCTTAGCTACCACCTCCCCAGTGGCAAAGTGCTGAATTTCCTGAGCAGTTAACTAAACATTTATTTTGACACCTAAACCTACCTTTATTGTTTAAGTTTTCAACAGGAACATGCTTAACTGTTTAGAGCACCGCAAATCTCCCATACACACATGAACACTGCTGAGGAGCAGGTAGCAGTCTAAATGTGTCTTGGAATGTGTGGTGTCCCAACGATTGACAAACAATTTGGGTTTTATTTTAGAAGATAAGGCCTGCCCAGAAAGGAGGTGCTTCACGCAGGACTTGGTGGCTCAGTGGTAAGAGCCTTGCCTCTCATGTCTGAGGTCCTCGGTTTGAATCCGACCTCGTCTCTGCGCCGTTTCTGTCTGTCTATTTGTGTAAAAGGTAAGTAGAAAGTAAGTAATTAGCAGAGTATATGACAGGAGTGGGAAAGAGGTAAGTAGATGAGGGGCAAGGAGATGTAGGTGGTGTTGGAGTAGGGAGGTGTGTAAGTAGCGGTATAGGGAGGAGGGTTGGTGTGAGAGTAGCGGGATAGGGTTGAGGGGTGGTGTAAGGGTTTAGGAGTAGCTGGGTAGGGAAGAGGGGGCAGGGGTCCTGTCCTCAGAATAAGGTGGCCTGAGTTGGTAGGAGGGAAGGACAGGACCTGGAAAGGAGGAGGAGGGGATAGAGTAGATGTAGCTGGGTAGGGAGTAGAGAGAGAGTGGGAGGAGGGGATAGAGTGGGAGGAGGGGTCCTGTCCTCAGAATAAGGTGGCCTGAGTTGGTAAGAGGGGAGGAGGACAGGACCAGGAGGAGGAGGGGATAGAGTAGGAGTAGCTGGGTAGGGAGGAAAGGAGTGAGGGTGGGAGGACCTGGAGGAGGAGGGGATAGAGTAGGAGTAGCTGGGTAGGGAGGAAAGGAGTAGAGAGAGGGTGGGAGGACCTGGAGGAGGAGGGGATAGAGTAGGAGTAGCTGGGTAGGGAGGAAAGGAGTAGAGAGAGGGTGGGAGGACCTGGAGGAGGAGGGGATAGAGTAGGAGTAGCTGGGTAGGGGGCAGGGGTCCTGTCCTCAGAATAAGGTGGCCTGAGTTGGTAAGAGGGGAGGAGGACAGGACCAGGAGGAGGAGGGGAGGATAGAGTAGGAGTAGCTGGGTAGGGAGGAGAGGAGTAGAAAGATTAGGTCCTCAGAATAAAATGGTGGAGTAGGTGACAGGCAGGGGTCCTGGCCAAAGGAAAAGGAGGATATAATTTGAGAAGGATCCCCCCACCTTTTTCCTCTCCTTATTCTCAGGCCTCCTTAGCCTACTCTTACACACCTCCTTCCCCCCTAGCTACTCTGGGTCCTGTCCTCCCCGCTTACCAACTCAGGCCTCCTTATTCAGAGGACAGGACCCCCTGCCTGTCACCTACTCCTCCTGTGGGAGGACCTGGAGGAGGAGGGGATAGAGTAGGAGTAGAAAGATTAGGTCCTCAGAATAAAATGGTGGAGTAGGTGACAGGCAGGGGTCCTGGCCAAAGGAAAAGGAGGATATAATTTGAGAAGGATCCCCCCCACCTTTTTCCTCTCCTTATTCTCAGGCCTCCTTATCCTACTCTTACACACCTCCCCTTCCCCCCTAGCTACTCTGGGTCCTGTCCTCCCCGCTTACCAACTCAGGCCTCCTTATTCAGAGGACAGGCCCCCCTGCCTGTCACCTACTCCTCCTCAACCCTCACACCTCCCTCTACTCTTACACCACCCACTCCTCCTCCTTCTACTCTTACACCTCCTCCCTCTACTTATACTCCACCCCCTTCTCCTCCCTCTACTTATACTCCACCCCCTCCTCCTCCTCCCTCTACTCTTACACACCTCCTTCCCCCCTAGCTACTCTGGGTCCTGTCCTCCCCGCTTACCAACTCAGGCCTCCTTATTCAGAGGACAGGACCCCCTGCCTGTCACCTACTCCTCCTCAACCCTCCCTCTACTCTTACACCACCCACTCCTCCTCCTTCTACTCTTACACCTCCTCCCTCTACTTATACTCCACCCCCTTCTCCTCCCTCTACTCTTACACCTCTCCTTCCCCCCTAGCTACTCTGGGTCCTGTCTTCCCCACTTACCAACTCAGGCCTCCTTATTCTGAGGACAGGACCCCTGCCCCCTCCTCCCACTCTATCCCCTCCTACAGGTCCTCCCACCCTCTCTCTACTCCTCCTCCACCCTCACACCTCCTTCTACTCTTACACCACCCTCTCCACCCTCACACCTCCTTCTACTCTTACACCACCCTCTCCACCCTATCACCTACTCCTCCTTCTCAACCCTCACACCTCCTTCTACTCTTACACCACCCTCTCCTCCCTGTCACCTACTCCTCCTTCTCAACCCTCACACCTCCTTCTACTCTTACACCACCCTCTCCTCCTTGTCACCTACTTCTCCTTCTCAACCCTCACACCTCCTTCTACTCTTACACCACCCTCTCCTCCCTGTCACCTACTCCTTCTCAACCCTCACACCTCCCTCTACTTTTACACCACCCCCACCTTCCCTATCCCAATACTCTTACCCACCCCCTATCATCCCACTACTCTCACACAACTCCCTCCCTACTCCAACCAGCTACTTTTACACCACCTACATCTCCTTGCACCTCACCTACTTACCTCTTTCACACTCCTGACTCTGCTAATTACTTACCTTTTACAAACACAGACGGACAGACAGACACGGCGCAGAGACGAGGTCGGATTCAAACCGAGATCCTCAGACATGAGAGGCAAGGCTCTTACCACTGAGCCACCAAGTCCTGCGTGAAGCACCTCCTTTCCGGGCAGGCCTAATCCTCTAAAAAAAAAAATCGTTTGTCAATCATTGGGACACCACACATTCCAAGACCCGTTTGGACTGCTGCCTGTTCCTCAGCAGTGTTCATGTGTGTATAGGAGGTTTGTGGTGCTCTAAAAGGTTAAGCATTTTCCTGTTGAAAACTTGAACACTAAAGGTATGTTTATGTGTCTAAATGTTTAATTAAATGCTCAGGGAATTTAGCACTCGTGGCACTTTGCCACTAGGGAGGTGGTAGCTCAGCGGGTAAGGCATTCGTCTTTGAATCGGCGGGTCACAAGTTCAAATACCACCACCACCAAATTACAACTGTTGGGTCCTTAAGCTTCTCCTGCTCACTTGTAAGTCACTCTGGATAAGGGTGTTTTTTGTAAGATCAGTGTTTATTTTATATATGTAATTTTTAGAACAGTAACTGTTTAAAAAAAAAACAAAAAAAAACAAAAAAAAACACCCCCCCCCAAACCAGAACGAAACGAAAAATTCACTGAAAATTTGACTAGTTGCAGTTTTTCCTAAATACTGATCACCGTATACAGATGTCAAAAATCACGTTCGCAAAGTATGTGTTTGCGCATTAATCCGGAACATTAGGCAGAGCTGGAGCATGAAACAATAATACTGACGTGCGCGTGGTTGGGCTCCGACAGTCTTGAACTGTTCTATCACCGTCAATTACAGAGAAGCCACTGCACCCAAGGTTGCTTAAACCAGTTTATCATAAAACTAGCCTGCGTACAGTATAAATGTTTAAAGTCCTAACAAGTGAGCAAATGATCATCTACCAGTTCCGTTATCGTACATGCCCTCACCTACATTCCAATACATTTTTAGATGGAGGAGATGAAAACAAGCACTTCCACGTCAGCGTTAGACGGAAAACTTTGTGAAATTTCATGCTTTAAAATAACGAGGAACGTTTGATTTGATATAATGTCTGGAGAGAAGGCATATTATGGTTGATCAGCTCTTCTTCTTCTTCCTCCGGCTCTAAGGAACAGTTGTGGGAGGGAGAGAATAAAAGACAGAGACAGAGAGAGAGAGAAAGAGATTGTACACCGGGACAGGCAGATAATGAAAGTGTGATACACTGTACTGGAACAGAGTGTTGCTGAAAAGTCACTCACACACAGTTTTGCAGTGTTACATGAGTAAACAGTGTTCACCACACACCCATATGCTTTAAAATGCACACAAACATAAAATATACATAATGTATGATATATAAAAAATATATTAAATTGGGAGTTGCTCAGAAACAATCAAACGAATTTGAGAAATCAGACTGCAGGTGACAATCAGTTACACGAGGACCTTTCAGCTGGGATTGTAAGTGTAAATGTAAGCGAGATGTAAAGTGTTCAAGACGTCCAGCGCTCCGGTTTACGTTCTCCTGATGAGGAGCTGAGACTCTACTACACTCAGTGAAGCACTGAAGGGAGCACGCTGGAATCGGACACGCTACGTTCTCTCCTCGACCAGGGAACAGCCCCAGCTGCCAAAACTCTTGGTCTGCATACACTGTATAAACAAACACACACACACAAAATCTGCTGAACGAGAGTGCACCACTCACATTTCAGCAACAATTGTTTTTAGATTTCTCACAGGACAATAATAGACAAATTTAACTTGGATATAGTTGAGAGTAGGCAATCTCCATTTAATAATCACTACTAGCATCCCTTTAATTATTGAACATTTGACATCCTTCAAAAGCACCTCTATCATCATTTACCAATGTCATTCAATTAATTTATGATCACATACCATCTGCTATAAATAAATTAAAGCCTTTTTATGTAGTAATTCAATATAAAAAGTGAAACTTGTATATTATACAGATTCATCACACTCAGACTGATATATTTCAAGTTTTTATTTCTTTTAATTTTGATGATTTTGGCTGGGTCTTAGAACCTCATCCCCACGAGTTCCAGGGGACCACTGCATATTGCATATTTATTTATATATACACGCAGTGCAGTGGGCGGAAAAAATACAATATTGTTTTAAACCAAAATACTTGCTTGACAATATTCCTAATAGAAATTTGAGATTAGAAAGTGTATAATAAATAAGTTTCTTCAAAAATTTTATCTGGTTAAAACAAGGTACTTTAGTTTTTATTCTGATAAATTATATACGTATATAAAATCTTACATTTTGGGGTAATTTAACAGTCCTATGTAGTCATGTTTACTGCATGTTTTTCTTTTTATTAGAAATCGTTTTGTTACTTTCTCTATTATGGAAATATCTTGTGAACTTTATTTGCAATGATATAATACATTTGTTTTTTTTTCAGACAAATGCTCACTATGTTGGCCAAAGGGGGGCGCTACAGTAAAAAAAAAACTTTCACACATCTTTGGTATAGAAATGCCTATTGACTCTACATTTGCTCTACAGAGTTTGATTTTTCATTAAAAATATTGTTTTTCAAGTGTATAAATTATTGTTTTTTTGCAAGATTTTTCAAAGATACACTCAATTTTCCTTTTATTTGATTGATCTCTTCCTGCTGAGCCTCAAGAACCACTGATGTCTATCAAATCCTTCATTCATCATTCTTAATTATTTTAACTAACTCTGTTTAGAAATAATGGACAGTGGTTATCAATAATCATCAAAAAACAAACATCGGCGGGCATGTTCCTAATGTCTTCTTCCTTATGCTGTAGGCATCGAGGCACCACTTTGTTTTCTATGACTGTCACCGAGTTTTTTTATAAACATGCCCACAGAGTTTTCGTTTAATAGACAATGCATTCAGCCACTCGCGAAGGTGCAGAAAGGACACCCAAACTGAAAGCTACACTATCGTCTCTCGAAGACGGACGGATGCCGAAGAGAGGAGAGCATTTGGTATGTGGGCCTTCAGTGGAAACTTAAACGACTTAATCCACCTCTTAATATCACCACTATCACCTCGCAATTATAGAAATCATCAATACTATACAAAAACGCAATATAGCAACGCGTGGCATTACAGAGAGAGAGGCATTTAACATATGGAGGGTGAATACCATTTAACTAAAGCAAGCTCCAAACCGCTATACTTTAACCGCAACTGTGCCGCCTACATTATCTGGAGCAGTTCAGAATCAATATTTGTCTAATACCATGGCAAAAACATAAAACATTTAAATAAAATATAACCTACTCACCAGAGACGCAGACTCATAATTTGCACCGCTCCTCAGAGGCTGTAAGCCAGTGTTACCGCTCGTATTCACTGGTCTGAAAGTGGAGAACAAAGCTATTCTCTAAGGTAAAAACGGCCAGCAATACTGACTTTGAAGGCCCTGGGCAGATTATATTGACATGGCAGCACATAGAGGCTGAAATCTGATTGGACAAAAAAATCTAACATACACATACACGTACTGGAAGCAGTGCAGCCAAGAGACACGCTACAAAATGAAAAGAATAAACTGTTGGGAATAAATTAATATAATTTAATTGAACAAATATTAGAATTTATATTGTAAATGTAGGTCAGTGCTTCTGATAGTGTTTAGGCCAGCACAGAAGGCTTTGCTGACCTCCACTGACCAAATCAAACATTAACACCCAAAATAATAATAATTAAATCCAACTCTTTACATTTATATAAAGTCTTCTTCTTAATATTGATTGTGGTTTAAGAAAGTTCAAACAATTAAAAGGTGCTTCCGCCATTTAAAATAAGTAGTATTCCAGACTTTCTGGGTTTGAGTTCAAGATCATCCATTCTCAGAGCTGCAGAGCTTCATGTCACTCACATGTTTTAGGATAACAGTTGTTACAGGACTAAATACAAACGATGTTCAGTATTCTGTCCTCAGAGGTTTATTGTTCATTCTTGTAAACAGTAACAGTTTAAGCAAAGTACAAGTTAACCTTCATGGAGGTCATCACTGTCAGGTTTTATCATCGTTAGCCAGCTTTTTACTTCAGTACACCAAGACAGAATATTATATAAACAACATAACAATGTGAAGGGTTTGTCCAGGCTGCTAGGGGTGTACAATATATGTAGACAATGATAATCGCAATTGTTGTTTTAACGATGTGCGTTTTGACATTATTGAGTATATCGCAATACCCGAACAAAACACACCGACAGAGTGCACGTGCCAATTACGTGAAGTCTAGTAGGTTAGACCAGTGCACGCGTGTTCATTTAGAGTGCCTCTGTTTCACTGCATGATTTAGTCTATTAAAACGCATTTAGAATAATCACAAAATTCAAGATATGTGGGCAGAATACGTACATTTATATCATTTCATATAGTTAATTATTATCAAACAGTGCTTTTTTTTATCTTTCAAAATCATCATGATTACAAATGTGATTTTTTTTATACAACATTTAATATTTTATACAACAGTTCAAAAAAACAAGATGTTAATATTAAAAGGATAGATAGAGAGATAGAGTCAATATCACACACCCCTAGGCTGCTACACACAGTATACAGTATATGTACTGTGTGTGAGTGTGTGTATTATGTCAAATGTACAGAAAGACATTTTGACAGACACAATTTTAAAAAGTAATATAAATGAATGACAATTAAATAAGACAGAAATTTATTTATTGTGATCTAAAAAGCTGCTAAGCTCAAATCCTCAATTCTGATATTAAAACTCACTCAGAGCATCCGTCCTGTGTTTGTAATGATGCTTAATTTAAAGTCACAAACCAAACCCAACTTTTAGTTCCCATTCTCCAGTTCTTCTCCTCACCGAGTCGAGTAGCCGCGTCCTGCAAACGACACGCGAATCACATCTTACATTATAACAAACACCCTAGTGCACAAACATACAGTTACAGGCTCCACATTTACTCTTACGCAGTTTTGTTAGAAATATCACAGCTGCTATTCAAACAAAATCCCATTATCATTAAATTTCATTTATAAAACGTATTACTTAGCAAAAGGTAGGAACATCTGGAACTGGAAAAATCTCACTGAGGTGCAAACCTGATAAATTGTCCTTCTGTCTTTGATAAAATATCAGTAGCTAATCTTACTTACTCTTACTATTTACTAAAAGGAAGGGCGTTTATTATTTCAGCAGAACAGGAAAAAAAATCTTCCCAGGTGATAAGTATAGTATAAATTAGCATCGTATAAATTTACCGTCACTGTGCCTGCTCACAAGGCCTGCTCACAGGTTTCATTGGGGTATACGAGTCATTAGCAGAGTCTTGGACAATCTGGAACAAGTGTAAATGAGAATATGGCAAACATGATATAAAAAGGTGCATGGTAACTAACACACACACACGCGCGCGATTACCAGTAGACTGTCATAATCCGGGGACATATTTATTGGGTTTATTGCTGTGTATATGTCATCTTCAGACGTTGGAACACACTGAGAGAAATGAAGAGAAAATGTCTTTAGTATTTGTTTAATAGTGGTTTTATAGACACACACACACACACACACACACACGCGCGATTACCAGTAGACTGTCATAATCCGGGGACATATTTATTGGGTTTATTGCTGTGTATATGTCATCTTCAGAGGTTGGAACACACTGAGAGAAATGAAGAGAAAATGTCTTTAGTATTTGTTTAATAGTGGTTTTATAGGAACTTTTTTTTATAGGAACTTTTTTTGTAGAGATTGATGAAGATAAACATAAAGTGAAGTACCTGAACCTCTGTCACTCTCTTCGCTCCTCTCTTCCTCCTATTCACACAAATGCCATAGAAACACAACTCTTCAATTTGTCCCTGCTTCATTCAGCTAATGCTTCACACTGGATTAAGTTTATGATACAGATTCATTGAGAAAAAAATGAAAGGATTTAGTCACTTACTTAATGCACAGCGCAGCAGCAAGAAGCGAAAGAAGCAGAGCAGGAATGAGTGCAGCAGCTCCCCATACAGCATGCAGCTTCCACGCCACGGCTACGTGAAACAAGTTAGTTCCTGTTATCACTTCTACTATAACAGCTATAAACAGCCCGTTCACTCCTTAGTCTCTCTTGTGGAGAAAAAAATTTATAATAATAAACCACAGCCTGTAAAACCAGAAGTGTAAACAAAAATGAACGATTGCTAATATGGAGGCTCTTTCCGTAAATGCTGATGTTCATTTTCTTGCATTTTGCATTCATTCAAAATTAGTATTCGATCTCTGCCATACGAGTCCTTGTGTAAAGTGTTACTGTAAAAACAATGGTGTTGTAGAGAAAATGAACCTGTTCTGGTTTAAAATCAGTTTTATTCTCTTCCATATATGGAAAACAATGTCCATGATTTTACAAAAGACTTCAATACTTCAGCATTTCTAAATTGTTAAATCTTTATTTAAAAAAAAAAGCAGGAACTTTACCCAACACATCCAGGTGTACGGGTGTAGAGTTGTGCCGTCCCATCTGGCTGTGAGCGGTGCAGTAGTAGAGTCCGCTGTGCTGAGAGCTGATGTTCCTGATGCTGTAATTCTGGCCGGTTGTGAGCAGTGTGTCTGCAGTTGCTCTCTGCTTAAACCAGGAGTAGGTGTGAACAGAAGGTTTTGCCTCGCTGCTACAGCTCAGAGTCACTGAATCCCCCTCTACTGGCTCTCCAGAGGAAAGAACCACTGCTCTGGTGTTTTTAGGGGAATCTGAATAAAGAAAAATGACACCCGAATCAAGTGGTGTGTGTTAATGATGTGCATTTGATGTAAATTCACCATGACTGAAGGGAGTAAAAGCCACACTCACACACTGGAGGAGATTTGAGACCGTCGTGGCTTTCAAGAGCACAGCTGTAACTGACTGCACTACTGACTGCGGCTACAGAGCAGGAGGCAGATTTACAGTCAGACACACGCTGTCCGTTCTTGTACCAGATGTAAGCGGGGTTGTTAGACAGAGCGCAAGTGGTCATACAGCTCAGTGTTACTGTTTCTCCATCTATTGTGGTCGATCCCACCGTCACCCGCAGACCTGAAATAAAATAAAAAAAACGGAAAATTGTACGATGTAAATCTAGGGTTAATTAATATTTGATCACCACAGTGTTACCTGTGACAGACAGAGAGACCCCGGGTGCGCCTGTGTAATGAGCCTCCTCACTGTAGATTCTCAGTCTATATGTTTGAGTGTCTGTCTCTTTCAGATTAGTGATTTTCAGACCGCAGTTATTCTGGGAGCTCTGTAGGTACTGCACTCGGCCCTGATACGACTCGTCCTCCCTCACATCCACAGGCTCACCATCAGTCTGCTGTTTAATGAACCACACAGATTTAGTCACTGTGTGGCGTGCAGGATTTTTATAAGAGCAGAAGAGATCAATCGATGTGCCTTTCAGAGTACAAACATGATTAAGAGTGTAAGTCACACCCCAACACTCTTTTCCCAGTACACCTGAAACACACAGAGATACACACTATGACCGCTGAGTAATACATTGAATACATAATACAAAGGTGACCTACAGGGCAAGTGGAAGTTCCAGTGTATTGCTCAGGTCTATTTTTTCTTGGCTTACGTGGTGAGCTAATTAGCTAGTCGAATACACATTAATGGAAATTATGAAGGATATGAACTCTGAAAATGTACTGACTGACAAAAAAAAAAGGCAAAACTGAGTCAAGATCACGGTAAAGATTTTAGGAAAATCTGTGGTGTTTAATCTCTGACCGATTCGGACACTTACACACTGGAGGAGAGCGGTATGACATCTCATGCACTCCACAGGAGTAGCTGCCCACATTAGATGGACGGGTGGAGTCTAGAATAATGGAGGAGTCATTTGTGCATTTCTTGAATTGACCATTCCTGTACCAGCAAAAACGAGATGCGCTGAGAGGGCAGGTGGAGCTACAGGCCAATTTCACTTCTTTCTGTCGTATAGTTTTAGGATCCACTTTCACCTGCAAGTCTACACACATTTCACGTCATGCAGCACAATTTTACATACGCACATACGCACCTGACAGACATGCTACATATAGAATGAACTGTGTGTGTCTGTGTTACCTGTGACTGTCAGATGAACTCCGAATGAGCCTGAAATCCAGTCGCTGCTCTGTGTTTTAAATCTGAAGTTGTAAAATCCAGAGTCAATCACACTCACGTTGCTCAGCGTCAGCTCGCAGTTAGACGTCACTGTGCTTACAGACACTCGTCCTGAGTATTTTGGATCCGTGTCAAGAACTTGTGGCTCTTTTTCCTGGTTCTGGACACGATACCATTCTCTCTTTGTGACGCTGGAGGGATCAGGTGTTGTAAATCTACAGGACATTTTTACTGTAGATTCAATAACAGCACAGGCACTATGAGAGGAGAAAGTTACTCTGTGATGAGCCTGAATTCCTGCAAAACACACACACACACACCAGAAGCAGAAACGTAAAGGAATCTTGAACAGGTTCTTCTCTCGCACTGATCAGCAAAACTGTAACTACAATTATAACAACCGATGATGCTGCTCCTGTTCTGAGCCACATACACTGGGTAATATATGGGCAATTATGACAAAAACAGGTCTGGAATGTTTCAAACTTCATCAATTAACAAATTAACAAAGAAAGGTACAAATTGATTGGCACGTTATCAAATTCACATATTCAGTGACTCGATATCTCTAAATTTGAAAGGATGGTCCAAGTTTTGATTTTGTTTCTAGAAGTCTGGTCTTTTACTGTGTAATATATCCTTCTGCATACATACCATTAAAATACAAAAAGAGAAATACCCTTTCAAACATTAACATGTTGAGAGCTTTCCCGAACTTTTGCATTAGTGACAATAAAAAAAGCTGGAATTTTGAAAACTTGTACCTGTCAGTAACATGAGGATTGCTGTTATGGTGATATTTCTCATCATTTTGTAAAAGACGGTGACATCGGCCTTCAGACAGATGATATTTAAAGATCCACCATGTGTAGAATGTAAAAATCTCCTCAAAAATTTTGATTTTAATTAACCGTAGCTGCGGTAATCAGGGTCTTTCTCCTTCACTCTCACTGGCCTTATAAGCAGTTGATGAGCTTCTTTATGATACTAGAGATGAGGAAGTTGCCACAGCATTGTTCCTACACCACAATATCCTTCTCTCTTTTTTTTTTCCTTTTCCTAATAAGAGATATTAAAGTGTTAAAAATGCTGATTTCTCACTCTAAATAGCCTCATTTCATGCTATAAAAAGTGTCGATTTGTCTTTATTTCATAGTAAAGATATACAGTGACCTGATTTTTTTGTGTTTTTGTGTCCTTTTTAGTTTAATCTGTTTTGGCTGTATGTCAGTCTCAGTTCCTTCAAAGGGCTGTGATTGCTGAATAGTCAAGCTTCAGTTTTTTTAGACTGCTAAATGTGAAAACTTTAAAAAATAAGGCCTGCGATTTAAATTAATTCGATTGCTGAATGTGTCCTGTTTAGAATGCTTTCGATTACAGCGCCATGATAAAATGCCAAAGTGCAGTAAATGGAGATGGTGACGGACAACCAGTTGAATTTTGGAAAAATATCCGACACCCCAAAACAAGAAAAACAGTCACGTGACTGCATCTGGATAGTGCTAGAACACAAGAATATGATTAATTTGCTTATTTCCAGCAAGGGTGAAATAATTAAAAAAAAATAGGAAATGATCAAAAGGGTGTTGAAAACTGAAAGTCAAAATAAGGAAAGGAAAGGGTATTGAAGTAGCAGGGGCCAGAGTGAAAACTTTCAGAGTCAGGATTAATATGAGTCAGTCAGACCACGAGACCTGGAGTTGAACCTCATGAAATTTGACATTTGTAGTTTTATTTTCGTTTTTTTTCAGTTCCTCATAGCAAACATATATGAACTAGTCTGTATCGGACTTAGCTAATGGATATTGCTGATGATGACTTGTCCTTTATTTAAACCATCTATTGCAGAAAATAGTGTCATACAGAGAACATTGTTTTACACCAAAAGGATCCACTTTAAAAGCAAATACAGCATATTGGAACATCTCAGGTAGACTTTACACTGGACAGCAAGGCATTACATATCAAGAGTAATTGTTTTTATTTAAGAAATGTACGTTTACTATTTATTTGATTGTTTAAATACTGTTTGTCAGTGATGCATTTACATGTGTAGTTTAGTCAGTTATTAACTTTCTTCACTTTCACACTTTCAGGTGTAGGCTACATTGTGTTTAGGGTGTAATGTGTAGTGTTTGGGGCATATGGTATAGTGTTTAGGATGCAAGCTATAATGTATAATGTTCAGGGCATATGGTATAGTATTTAGAGCATAGGGTACAGTGTTGAGGGCATATGTCACTGTCATATGGTGAAGAGCATGGTGTCCATTCTTGTTACACAGAGTGCAGGTGGTGATGCAGAATTTCAGGCCAACTTCCGATCATGTAACTTACAAATTTGCAAGTAATAAACCACCTAGGTATATTATTTTTGTTGTGTATGCTGACAGAAGAATAATACGCAGCATAAGGATTGGGTCGTGCTGGCTCACATTACAGTCTTTACTCAGAACTACAACTACTACTACATTACGACATGAGTCACCACTAGAGGGCAGGCTTATCACAGAATGCTGATACCCAATAGTAGATACGTTACAATTTTTTAAAATCTATGCAGATTGACTTTAGCAAATGTTTAAGTGTGTATTATTACCTGTGACATACGGAAGCAGAGTGACGTTTAAAGTGAAATCTTCTACACAGAACGAGAGACACGTGTCCTTTTACTCACATTACTGTCACACTGTAAGTGATGCATTTCACCTTGTCGCCACCAGATGGTGCTCACTCCTGAATCCAAGCTCAAACTTTGGGTCACTTCTTGATTTTCTGCTGCTTTAAAGAGACTCCGAGAGGAAAACCTAAATTTTGCTGATCCTAAACTTTTGAAAACAAACACACACACACACACACACACACACACACACACACACACACACATTGCCAAAGAGTACAAATTGAAATACACACACAAAAAAAACAAACAAACAGAAAACCAGAAACACAACTCAGTTTGAAACAGTTTACACTTCCAGCTGTACAGAATTTATTTATTAATTTGTGTGTGAGGTTTTATTTTGTCTTCTTGTGTACAGAAACCACAGTACTGCCTGAGATCAAATATAAAGTGTGATCTGGGTATATTTTGTTGAAAAGTTGCCAAAAGTAGATGGAGTAAAATGTCATTCATTATATTTATGGTGTAGGAGTTTCATTCCGGTTCACTTTCTGGTGATTAAACAGGAAGGAAGAATGGCCTCTCTTTCATCCCACCACATACTTTCACCCAATCATGCATGCACACTCCACAACACAGGTTGTAAGAAAAATATCTGTGATTATTGCCATATGTTCAGTTCACAAAAAATATAACACATATAGGGTTCTAACTGGGAGTGTGGATGTTGAATGCTGCTGTTGCTGATCCTCTTGTTGAATATTACAGGTAGGGTTATTATACAAGTTGAATATTGAGATAAAGCTGTATTTGCAACATAGAATATGTCAGCATGAGATTTTCCTAACGTAGGTTTTATAAGGGTGGACTAATATAGGAGTAATGAGTAACAGGAAGTTGAAAACTGAAAACCAAAATGAGGAAAGAGCAGGGTATGTAAGTAACAGGCACTGAAAAGACAGCTTTCACAGTCAGGATTAATATGAGTCAGCCAAGATTTGAGCAGATTGAATCCAAATTTATTTGAATAAATATTTTAGTAATAGTGTGTTTTGTAAGTAGCACGTTTAGGAAAAAAAAAAAAAACAGTAATAGTATGGACACCATGCCCTAAAATATACAATTTTAGTAAATAAACGCATGTGTATGAAAGCGTAGGCTGACCTGAAAACAGTTTTGCACGTTATTTTGTTATGTTTTCGGACAGGATGTGAACTGTGGAAGCTGCTTTCAGTGCCAGACAGTCACATCTTCAGCTTTTAGCCTTGGGCAGAACTGGACAGGTTTTTTTTTTTTACTCCAGTTTAATGGCATGGCCTAAGATCAATAAAACTATGAATGACAAAGTTTTTGTTATACAGTTTTAGTGAACATAATTCACTGTAATTTTTTTTTACCTCAAAAACAACTACAGAAACACAGGGACAGTGTAACAGACAGAAGCCCAAAATGTTTATAAACCAGAGCAAGACAAATTTCAAGAATAGTCAAGTCTATGCAGGGGACAGAAACATGGCAAGGCGTTCATACACACACACACAAAAAGCTCAGACCTTAACCAATATGCCGTATGAGAAACCAGTAAGGGTCCACAATGACAATGACAATTCTTGTGGTGGTCTCATTTACATTTACTTACAACTGAGCAGGTGGGGTTTAGGAACCTTGCTCTAGGACTAAGCAGTGGCGATCAAGAGTTTGATGCCTTAACCGCTGTGCTACCACCTCGCTTAGGATAAATTTAGTTGCTTGAGATATTTCTCACTAAAGAAATACTGTATTCACATACAAAGAAGAAGCGCATCAAGATAAACCTGATTAAGCTTAGTAGATTTCAGTTTTGGTCAAAAACTAAAATTATTACCATTGCTGTTGGAATGATACAAGATTATTTCGTTAACATTTTGTTAAGGCACAGGTTTGTTAGCTGGATTTCAAGAACCTGCTGCAGATAGTACCAGATGGCACCAGTGCATACTGTGTAATTTAAAGTATCCCAATTTCTGCTTCGTCTTTGTTCGGTTTTGCGGAGGATCAGGAGTAAGAACACTTTCACTAATGCAGTTTTTATATTTTTCATTTATTTCGAATTTCATTCAAAGATGAAAAAAGATAACGTCATACTTGGGAATTAAAGCTGATTTAGTTTATAGCTGCTACTACTGTCGCAGCTGCTGAGTTCAGTTGTGCTGTGGCAAAAGTTTGATTAAAAGTCTATTTACTATAAGAAGCTCTTCTCTTTCTGAAAGTTAAATTAGAAAGAGAAGGAGACTCGGGGGAATATCACCTCATGTTCATTATGGACAGAGGAAAGAAATATCTCAGCTGGAGTTACTCTAACAGTGTAAACTGGGTTCTTACAAACAGCAAGAGATCTCATGTCCTCTTAGTTCACAGGAATAGCTGCCTTCATTTCTGTACTGGTTACCAACCGGGTGTCCATTCTTGTACCAGATGTATATGGAGTTGATAGACAGAGTGCATGTGATTAAGCAGCTCAGCTTCTATAAAATTGCCTTCACATCTGAAAATAGTGTCTACCATATACACAATTACACATACAATATAATTCAACTTTATTTGTATAGTGATTTCAACAGTGGACATTGTCCCAAATCAGCTTTACATAGATAAAGAGGTTAGGACACTCTTGGGCAAACTCCACAGCAAAATTACTAATTAATCCAAAATGGTTTTAGAGATACATTTCTTTAATTCTTGCATTTAAAGCTTAAACAATTTCCACTTTGGCCCATATATAATAAAAGACTTCAAACTGTATGAGCGTGTGTTACCTGTAACCGTCAGGTAAACTCCAGATGGGGCTGGAGCTCATCCGTCTCCTGTACAAACAATTGCACAGACAATAAATATTTTGCAGGGCATTAATGTATTACATAATACATTCATTAATTTAGCAATACGGTAATGATCTGAGACCTAATTCATTTTTATCTGTAATTCATTTGCTTCTATAGCTCTTGCCTTTGACGCTACAACCACCTGGATTATAATGGCACCATAGCAACCATATTGGTTAGAATAGAAATGAAAAGAAAGCAAAAATCCATGTTTTACTTTTTGTGAAATCTCTTTTAATCAGCCTCTTCTTCCTTCACTCCTACTGCACTTGTAAGCAACTATGATCTTCATTAGGAGACTTCCAGCAAAGACCCGAAGATAACTGGTGAATTGTTGTTATGAAGCCACCCGGTTTCAGCTTCCTGTAAACAGCTATTTACGAAGTAGCCGTTAGAAGAGGAACATGTGGACGCAAAGTTTTTGGGTTATGGTTAGAATCGAGAGGGCAAAAGTGTGCCAAGAAAAAAAAAACTTCCCACCACATTACACCACCTCCGCTAACCTGGAATATTCACATGAGGCCTAGCGACTGTCCAGTGTGGGTGAACTTGTTCCCACTGCAGCCTCAGCTTTCCATTTTTGGCTGACAGAAGTGAAACGTGTTATGGTCTTCTGCCATTGCATTCAAACTCCCAGTTATAGTTTTTACAGTTCTCTTTGCACAGTACTGTATATTCAGAGTATACAGTAGGTTTACTGGTCGGCACTATCTTGTGTTACGAGTGTTGTCTTGTGTTGTCTGTGTGTACTGTTTTTCGTCTCCGCTGTTTGCACTAGGTTGCACTTTATGTAGCTTTGCGTTGAAGCTCTATGTTGTTTAGTGTAGCACCAGGGTTCTGGAGGAATACTGTCTTGTTTTTACTGTGTACCACTGTGTATAGTAGAAACGGCGATAAAAGCCTCTTGACTTGACTTATGCATAATTAAATGGCCTGCCCAGAACCTCCACCTAAATCCTATTGAACTGCTCTGGGATGAACTGGATCGCAAGGTTGGAAAGAAATCTCCAACTAGTAAAGAACCCATTTGGAAAGTTTAAGCATAGCAAATTATTTTGGTTGAATGTTTGGAGATTCGTACTGTTCGGATGCCAAGAGTTTGTAAAACTGTTCTTCGTGCTAAGGGAAAATTTTTCAATGAAAAAAATGCACCAGCTCTAGATTTTTAAATTTGTTTAGTCAAAGTAACTTTATATAGTTAAATGATCTTGTTTCTACTGCATAGAATCAAAAAACCATAAAGGACTAGGTGTCTCCAAATCTTTGACAGGAGTTCGGCTACATAAACATATTGGTATATTGGTGATAATCACAGAAGAACTTCAAACACACCAGACGGCCTTTGAATGAAACATTTATTTCAAATTCGGAATGCATGATCATTTCAGACATAGATGAGAACACAGAAGGAGTCTATCGAGACAAAGTCCCAAACACTTTCTCAAACGCATCTTTATCGATCACGTGCCCCAGCCGGGTGGAGAAATAGAGTGTTTCTGAGCAGCTGTAGCGCTTCAACCGTAATATAACTTCGCCTGGCGAGTCTCCCGTGTCTCCCAGAGTCATTACATCCGACACGGGCAGATACATGTCCCTCCGGTAGCCCCAGAAAGACAGATGGGCAACCTTCAGAGTGGTGTTTGTGTGATCCAGGTACATCATTCCCACCACTCGCCGGACATAGTGGCTAATGGCGTACAGCATGACGCCGGCGAACGCAGCGATGCCCGTGGTGTAGCTCAGAAGACCGAAGGACACGTGGCCCTGAAGGTACAAACAATAGACTGTTGGCAGAAGGACGCCGGTGATGCCGGTTTGAGCCAGTTTGAGCCTGGAGAGCGCACGCAGGACTCGGATGGCAGGAAAGGCATAGATTAAGGTGTACTTCCTCGATGCGAGGTCCGAGCATGGAACGGCTGCTTGACGCTGTGGGGAACGAACGAACAGACAACTGGCCCTCAACAGCTGCTGGTTTGTCCGTGTCTGACACGGGCGGTAACATTGGCGTATGGGTGTCAGTAACGTTAAACTCACACGGATCGCACGCAGTGATCTCAGCTGGAAGAAAGAGAAAATAGGAAACTATTACAATGTGAGGATTCCGAATCAACATGGGGTGGGTGTAGATCGGTGGTGGGCTGTTACATTATTCTCAATAGTCTATTCTCTTCATTTCATACCACTGATCCTCTCAAACCGGATCAGCTGCAAACTGCACAGGTTCAAAACTATTTGCGGATTTAATAGCCGATTTGATTGCAGATATATTTTCATGGACATCTCATGAAAAACCAGACATCACGAGGAGAGATCTGCCAAAACTGTTCTAAAGAGTTCTAAAGAGATATCACTCAGTTTATAATAATCCACACCGTGTTTCAGCTTTGTGTGTGTGTGTGTGTGTGTGTGTGTGTGTGTGTGTGTGTGTGTGTGTGAGACCATACAATAGTGTCAATTTCTTTACTGTATACACACTATGCAGCATTTCAGTTAATTAAATCGACTGTACAGATGTGGTTATTTATTGTCTCTTACATACACAATAAGTGTTACGATGAATGATAATGACATAATAGCATTAAGATCAGATTATTTGGGTATCTGAAATCAAAAAGCAGTTGAATTTTTATAAGGGGAAAAAAAAACCCTGACCACGTCTAAGTGACCACTTTGACTTCAAGTGCAAGAAAGGCAACAGTTTTCTGAAGCAGTGTGAGATGTGTTTACACAAAACGCTTTTAGAAACTCAAACCTGTGAAAGCATGTTAAAAACAGTCAAGAAGAACTTATTTCTTTACATTACATAATTGTTGTAACTGTTGCATTGCTAATGTTGGTTCAGCACCAGGGTGGGAGATTGAAGGGGACTTGGGAAGGAAATTGCCATTACATAATTAAGAGTATTAATGATTCTGAATGTGTTTACTGAAGCTTTATTCATGTCCTCGTGTCTCTTGCTTCAGTATCGCCATTCATTCAGTCTGTGATTCTGCGTTTCTGTATATTTATGATTTCTGTAACCACGGGGTCACAATGATGGTGAACTTCTGAGGTGCAACTCTGATTTAACACGTCTTTCTGTCTTTCTTTCACAGCTAAAGGGTTCATCATAACCACACTGCACTAATGTTTCACCTTCAGATTGATTCTTTTATCCAATACAAACTCGGACCTTTCACTCACCATTTCCCCCAACACTGCAGTCTCTACACGTGACTCTGACCTTCAAAATAAGAGATCGTAGAAAAATAATCAAAATAAAAGTCTCGTGTCTGTGTTTAGGACTTTAAGGTTAATCTAACGTTTAAAAATAAAGATCTATATTTACATATATACATATTTTACACATCATTCAGATCGTCCAATATCATTAAATAAAAGAGTGATAATATAAATATAATAAATAATTATTAATCCTTAATAGGATTTAATTTTATTTCACAGTATATGTAATTGTACAATACAAAGGCCGAGCAGCCGTAGTGTTGTTTCGCGCATGCGCAGTGCGCAGTCAGGCAGGCCGGTTGGAGTTTGACAGCCTGAGGAGGAAAAAAAAATGTCTTCTTCATTTGCGCTTTGTATTCGAGCCTGGACAGTAAACTAACGTGAAGTGAGACCTCTGTCCGGGTGTGAATGAGAACACGCTCCAGTTACTGAAGTCGTTTTATTTTTATTTGAGATTGTATTTATTTATTTGATCTGCGCGCGACCCGTTTGTCCCTCAGTGTGCTTGTGTGGTAGAAGATGCTGCAGTTAGGAGACGGTCTGACCTGCTTCTCGGCCCTGTTCGTGCTCGTGTTGCTCGGCACCAGGAGCGCCGTGTGCTCCATCGGCCTCACCGCGGTCCTCTATCTCTTCCTAATCGTCTTCCGCTTCCCGCAAATCCCAGCGAGCCGCGCCAGGCAAGTGCTGCGGCCCTCCGGGCTCGCCCCCGGCGGCGTGTCTGTGGTGGCTCACCGTGCCGGTGCTCACGACGCACCTGAGAACACCATAGCAGCAATACGAGCGGTGGGTTCGGTTTATTTATATTTACTTTAAATGCATCGGAAATCCTCTTTTCCTGTTCCTGTAAACCACCTGGGGCATCCTTTCATTTATTCATAACTGTCAGGTGTGGCCGTTAATTGGTTGGAATGAATACCTGCAGCCACGCCCACTCTTTGTGAAAACGATTGAACACCTCTCACCTATGGTGTATGAATATGCAAATCAGGACCGCCCCTATATTTTCACACCACGCCCATTTTCAAAAAATATTGACCATCGTCCATCACACACAGATTAAAAAAATGATTTAAACCACACCCATTTTAATAAAACACACCAACCCTGTAGGTAGTGATTGTAAGAGCCTCTATGCCACTAAGCCTGAGCCTGTATTTCCTCAAACACTGGAGAGTTTAAACACCGAACACCATAAGGAAGTCTTGTGTTCTTTTCCTGACGTCCTCTCCTAGGCCAGCGCGAACGGAGCGACAGGAGTGGAGCTGGATTTGGAGTTCACCGCCGACGGCGTTCCCATCCTGATGCACGACGATACCGTGGACCGAACCACCAACGGATCGGGACCACTGAGCAAGCTGCGTTTCTCTGAGGTCAGCAAATTGGACGCCGCCGCCAAACACAGACTCGGGTAGGAGACCTACAGAAGAGTTTTCAGATCACGACATTTATTCGTTTTTTTGTTTTTTTTTTTACTTTCATCACTGTGTTGACAATCCCTGTTCAATCCCAGCCTTAAGATGCACTAAAGGATGTGTTTATAGCCTGTGAAAGGCTCGTTTTTCCAGGAGCTTGGTGCTGTTTGTATATAGATAATAAGCAGGGAATCATCATTCTTTTGGGAATGCGTGAGAACGTTGACTAACCTCTATGTAATCAACGTTTATCCGTTCTTCCCGCAGGGACCGTTTCCGTGGCGAGAAGGTTCCGACTCTGCAGGAGGCAGTGGAGGAATGCATCAGACACCAGCTGATCATCTATTTCGATGTCAAAGGTCACCCAGATGAGGTAGGGTCATCTCCGAGAAAAACAGTGTGTGTTTCCGATACTTGCTGTTACCACATCAAGACCTTCCTACACAATCAATCAAACTGTCCAGAGAATTTATTCAGGGTCTCTTTAGTTATGTGTCATTTGGCATCTTTTTGTTGCATCTGTAGCCTTTATGTGTAAAAACACTACCACAGTGCTTATATATTTTAAACAGCCTTGAATGAGGAAATAATTGAAATGTATTGAATTGCAATATTGTGAATTTCAGGTACGGCGCTAATAGTTTCAATCAGTCCATTGATAAACCTGCGAAAGATTAAGAAATGGTGTCACTTCAGAAATAGGAATCAGACAATCAGATGTAAGCTCGGGTGATTCTGTCCAAAATGGGGATTGCTGATAGCTTTGTTGGTGCTAAATGTCCAAATGAAAGAAGAGTCTCAGAATAAGCTTTGGTTTTAAAAACGTGTGATTTGCATGCATTTTAGATGCATTTTTATGTATGTAGCGTTGCTGAAAAATTCAGGTTCAACATATTTTTTTTTACTTCTATCCACTAGGTGGCAGTATGAGCTCTTAATACACATCAGGAGAGGAAATCTATTCACACATTTACAATATCTTTTATTTCTAGATTAAAAGTCACTGTTTGCTATGCTGTAATTGTGGCTGTTGAATGAAGGCTAAAACATGTTCACTATATGGACAAAAGTGTTAGGACACCTGACTTTTCCAGCTATATGTTTTTTTCTGCATTTTGTTATCACAAAAATGGAGGCACACAAATGTATAGGATGTCTTAGTGTGCAGTGGCATGACATTGTTGCGTGACAACCTGTTCCAGCATGACAATCACCCTGTGTAGTTTTCCATGAGCTGTAGTGGAAGATCTTGAGTGGCCTGCTGTATAGACCTCTGACCTGAGTGGAGGGTTTTATAATAATAAACGAGGACTAAATGTGGAATTGGATGTTCAGACACACACCGATCTTAAGGTCGGGTCTCCACAAACTGGCGTGTATGCTGTGCACGTTCTTTGTGTAGATGAAATAAAAGCAGTGCTCGACCCGAGGGTTTGAGTTCATTCTCGCTCTCTGCAGGCTGCAACGGCTCTGAAGCATCTCTATGAGAAAAACCCGGCGCTCTACAACTCCAGCGTGGTCTGCTCCTTCGAGCCCAAAGTCATCTACAGGGTAACACCTCTACACACAGTGGCAAATTGATCTTCATCGGTTCTCTGAATAAGCAACACCACACACTAACTCGCCATATTCTAACGATAAGAGAAATTGTCTTCCTCCAGATGAGGCAGGCCGATCCAGATGTCGTGACGGCGCTGACTCATCGTCCGTGGAGCCTGAGTCATTTAGGCGACGGGTCGCCGCGGTTCTCGTCGGCATGGAAACAGCACTGGATGCAGGCGTTGGACGTCGTATTGGACTGGGCGCATCATCACCTGCTGTGGAAACTGTGCGGCGTGTCGGCATTCCTACTGCAGAAAAACTACATCTCCATGTGCGTCTATTCAGCGTTTATCTTCAATTTGAGTGATTCTAAAGTATTTAGGGCCTTGCTCAAGGGCCCCAAGGAAACACACGGAGTGTATTTCACTATGTAGTAATCGCGTGTGTGTGTGTTTGTGTGTGTCTTAGGGACACGGTGCAGTACTGGGCCGATCGTGGCGTGGAGGTTGTGGCCTGGACCGTGAACACAGCTGTGGAGAAGAACTTCTACCAGCAACAACTGAACATCAACTACATCACAGACAGTCTGACAGAGGACTGTGAGCCGCACTACTGACACAGACACACACCTACACTCTTTCACTCTCTCTCTTTTTCTCTACACATCTTTTAAAACATTTCATTTCCAAAGCAAAAGCATGCAGCATTCAGCCATAAATGATTCGTTTTTAGTAAAACCATATAAATTAATAAATACAGTGAATAGTGTGCTGTGTTTCGATACACAAGTCAGACAGTATTTGGTTAATAATAAAAAGAAAAGTTACATTTTCTTTAATAAGCAGTGAAGAAAACCTCGTGTGCTATAAGTTAAACATAAATCATAAATGTTGGGTTATATCGTCACGGTAACCCGAAAAAGGTGCTATCATAACCTCTAGGCTTGTGTATGCCACCAGGCAGCACCGGCGTGCATCAGCTCACTTTTGGTGGAGTCTCTACTGGAAAAAAACACACATAAAGCATTATTTCTGTTACACTATTTTAAATAAAGGGAGCAAAGTGTGGACGTGAAGTTCACTGAGAAACTACTGAACCCAGAGAGCGATTCCTAATTGCACGCCTTGGAGGAGCTTCAGAGCAAACCAAGTAAAAGCTCTTCTACCACAGTGCACAAATGGCAGGTCCATACGCATGTCCTGATAGGTCACTGTTGCGATAGCAACAGCTCTTTAATATGGCAGATACACCAGCCTGAATGTATAATAATTAATACTTTATAAGCAGAAAAATGTACACGGCGTTGGCAGTTGTAATTGTTGGTAAATTTCTGTAGTGTACGGTGGAATTCCATCGATTATTTGTTGATTATTTTCCGACCACAGCAAATGTGTTTTTGGAAAGCAAAGTGGCCTGCTGTGTGACACAAGGCCAAGAATCACATTAAACACACTCGGTGGTTTAGTCAAAAAGGTGCTCTCTCTCTCTCTCTCTCTCTCTCTCTCTCGCTCTCTCTCTCTCGCTCTCTCACACACTCACACACACAAACTTAAAACCTCAGTCGAACCTTTAATTTATTATTATTATTATTATTTAAACAGCGGCAGAATTAGTTCCCTGCACTGAACAAAAGCATCAGAGGAGGCGCTCATCTTTTCTGAACGACGGCGTGCGAGTAGACTCGCGATCTTCACCCACAATAGTTGAAATTGTCCTCATATTATATACTTCCTGATTTTACGGTAGCCAAGTTTCATTGTACTATATCTCAACTCAGGTGAGCACGTCCATATCAATGAGTTTTTGGCATAGAAAAATGAACAGAGAACGAAACACGCATTTACCAACAGAAAGGGAACTTTGAGATTCAGGTTCCGATTTCTTACCGTAGTTAATTATTGCCTAAACTTTCAACACAGTTTATAATATTAGATTGTTTTTTGTTCAAATGCCATGGGACATGCCAGGAAAAGAAATGAATTTATTTATTTTGTAGTAGATTTATTAGACGTGATGCAGCCTATAGTGAAATTGAGCGCTAAAGAAATTTGAGGGAACGTTGTTTAGCCCCCACACCCCCCACACACCCCCAAGAGTACAGTATCTGGAAGTCTGCTCTCTTGCAGGCCATGGGTATCTGTGATCTTGATTATAACGGTTGGGCAATTTTAGGTCAAATAAATCAATCCTCGTTCCAACCGTCAGACTGAACTTTCAACAGAAAACGCAACACTCTCACAATATGCTATTATCCAATACACCATTGTCTGTCTGCCACTTCGGAGACTCTGAAACCGCACCAGTATTTACTGATGATAACGAAGAAGAGTTCTTTGCAATAGCTTTGTGAAAATATCTCAAACACGAGAACAGTATGAACAGACTCGTACTAAATTAATTTAAAATCCCTATTTGGTTGCAGCACAGACGCTGAACTAGTTTTTTTGACCAGATGGAGGTTTTAGGTAAAGGGAACGGAGACTGGAATTCTTACAGCATGCAGCATTTCTATAGGTGCAATGGTCAGGGGTGCATATTCTTTTGACTGTATAGTGTATTTGGTGTGAATGCAGAAGAATAAATGAACACTTTGAAGAGAATTTTGTTGATGTATTACTGACCTTCTAAACTGATCTGTTTAGTCAGTAGTGTAAATGATCAATGAATTGGCTGAAGAGCTCATCCTGGGGTTTGAGATAGCTTGTGTAATCAACAAGAGATCGACACGTGACACAAGAGTCCAGCGTGTTCACCCCCCCCCAACTCTCATTTAAATAAGCAGGAAGCTTTAAAAGACAGTTGTAATGACATGACACATTTTGGCCTTCAAAGCCAGAACTTTCTGAAGCCGTCTGATCTGCAAAAGTGGTGACCTGAAGCTGCTTGTGTCTCTGCAGAATTTACACAGACTCCTTACTGTGTCTGAATCCATCCATATCTCCTATATAGTGCACTATATCAGTTGTCAGCCATTTTTTTTTTACCCCTAATGCACAATGTAACCTTTGCTAACAGACTTTTTCCCCATACCGCAATGCGACACAACTTAAAAGAAAATCTCCTATCGGCAAATGAGCAAAACCGAGTAGAGTTTAAGGCATTTACTTCTGGAGTCAATTTAAGGACACTGACAGGAAACCCTGTGGTAACGTTCAGTACCGAATATATGTGCGTAATGTTACGCTTAGCACATCAGTCTATTAACAGAATTGTATTTATGAGCCATACACGGATTTATATCTCTTAAAACCAGCAAGAGCCCAAAACCTTAATATTAACAACTTTGTGCAACAGGCAGCAGCGTATGAACAGTTACAGTTAACTTTAAACCATATAAAAAAAAATATTGGTCACTTTCTATTATATATAAATAAATCGATTTTACGAAGCGCATTCGGATGTAAGTGTGAAAAGTGAAATGAGGGCAAAGAGACACAACTCAATGTAGTGGACATGTGACCCTTAAAGACAAACTTGCTATTTGAGGGCTTGGAGACACAATGGCAAATTTTTCTTATAACTTTGTGGCTGCACGGGGAACCAGCTGGAGGCGCTTGTGAGTCAACACTGACTTCACGATGGAGCCCATCGTGTATCTGTATTAGAGGCCTTGTCATGCCTTCCATTTCCTGAAATAAAAGAACATGCAGTTACAATATTACTTCTTACTGGTTTTGAACTTCTTTGAGAAACTTCACTGTCGTTTTAATGGTCACCTGGGAATAAATTAAGAGATTCAACCAGTAAAGCTGAAGTACACGAGTAGATTAGATTAGTGTCTCATCAGACAGCTGGTGCAGAACAACTCTTACACAAATACACATATTTCAGCCATGTCATGATATAAAACATTGACAAAATCCTAGCGATTGATTTCTAAACCTAAATCTTACCTCTAAACGTGTGTGTGTGTATGTGTGTGTGTGTGTCTGCGTCTATGTTGCACAGCTGATCTCAATCTTGTTGTCCTTCTATTTTTGACTTTCTTCGGTTAGATCTCTGGAAGCCACAGAGAGTCTGTTCGTAGCTGAGAATTTCAAGCAAACTTACAATCCAAGTCCGAGGCTCACTAACTTTAATGGGACAGCATGGAGCATCCACTTTATTAGGAACACACGCTCCTTTATGCAGCTATCGATCAGGTGCTCCCAGTACAAACAGTTTTACAGAAAAAAAGGTTGTGATTCATTTCATGTTAAAATTAAACACTAAAGGAAAAGTGTGATGTTTTTAATACTTTGATTTCCAGGACATGCTTAAAAATTGAATGGTTTGGGAATTTCAGAAACTACAGGTGATCATATTAAAGTGGGGGGTTTCAATAAGAATGCTGAAACATAGAGCAGAGCGAGACATGGCAACAACAGCCTTTAAATAATAACCCAAGTGATGCAATGAGGAACTAAATTAGACACAGGTAGAAAAGTGTCAAAATTATTAATTTGGCTTTACTTTTTTCCTTGGTCCGAATATCTTAAGCTTTCTGTCTTATTGAGTTTTAGTGACTCGCAAATTATAATAAATTAATAACGGGGGTCATGTGGAGGTTGTGATTAATTTGTGTTGCCACCAGATGGCGCACAGAGACTTTTTCAATCTCCCTGACCGGGCGCGAAAATCTGTACATTAATACATGTTGAGGACAGAAAATATACTGGCATCAGTTGTTGTTTTGTAATTATTATTATTGTTATATCTGTAAAAATCGTATTTTAAAAGTTTATTTTTGAAAGCTAAATTAAAACAAAATGCGCATGATTCAGGAGCCATGCGGTCTTCTGCGCATGCGCACGATCTGCACACATTCTGCGCATGTGCATGTTTTGAGCAGACTTCTGCGCAAGATTTGCGCAGATGTAATCCCTTTTATTAGCGCGTCAAAAACTTTTACTTGGTTGCCAGATTGATATAATTGAACTATTCCTCGCATGATTTACGCACGCTCACATTTCTGCGCGGGATTTGCGCAGACGTAATCCCTATTACTTAATAGCGCAACAAAACCTTTCACCTACTGACCCACGCGCCTAGTGTTGGGTTGCCAGATTAATACGTTTTAATTATTTCCCCACAATTGTATATCTTGTCTTTAACTCACACATTTCAAGCAACATCAGGAAAACAGTACTTCTGTCCTTTTTAAGGAGAAAAAACGTCTTTATTGAGTGAGCATTTTGACGTGTTTAGGTATACCCGTGCAAATATGTGTGCAATATATATAAAATCCTCATATTAATTTTCGTTCAAGAGATTTAATTTCTCTGACATTTTCTCTTCAGTCACATCAAACATGCATGTATTTTAAATCGGTTTATACATATCTGGTTCTAATGGTTGAAAAACTCCCACACTGGCAACACTAATCTTGTGCCTTGAAGGATTAATCTCAAATAACTTCACTCCATTTAATGTGCACGAGACCCTCAAACCTTGGACATTTTTTAGCAGATCTTGTTTTGAGTCTCAGAACAGTTTGGACGCGGCGCGTGTGTGTGTCTCAGCTCCTCCTTACAGAGGGGGCGTGTGCTGACGTAACGACAGGGAGGCGCAGGTGACCTTCTCTCTGTTGTGTGTGTGTGTAAGATCTCCTTCATAGTGTAGTGTCACTCCCTCAGAACAGTGTCCTTGCTGCTAGAGGGAAGTTCACCCGAGACCACACAGGAGACCTCTAACACCGGCCATCAAGGACACCGAGCAGACCAGCCTCCGTCTTTCTCACCTTGAGTCGCGTGACCTGCGCGCGGACCACGCTGATTTCATCTGATCCTGGGATTTTACTGAAACCGAACCGAACCTTATCGCTCTCGAGTCAGACCTCGTGGGAAGCGGTGCGGTGTGTGTAAGCGCGTGCATGTGTTTGTGTGTGTGTATGAGACGGTGCTCTCCAGGATCTCGTGCTCTCGCATGATGTACACAATCACCCGAGGCCCGAGCAAACTCGTTACACAACGCAGAACAGGTGCTACACCTCCGCGTGCACTTTTTTACACGCGCTGCTTTTCGGGTCACGCTGGTTTGTTGACGTGTTTGTGGTGTTGCTCTTTCAGGTCCCACGCAGCAGCAGATCGACAGCAAAACCACCGACCTGAAGCACAAACGCAGCCACTGGCTGGAGTCCAAGTGAGTTACAAACTTGCACGTGGGACAGTTCCTACAGCTTTTTTTTTGGGGGGGGGGGGGGGGTATTACCACGTGCCGTGTGTATTTCGCCGTGTGTCGCGTGCCCGTGGAAACCGGTATATGACCTTCGGTGTCTCGAGCACGTGTGTGTTTGTGTCTCGGGACTTTCTGGTGTTTGTAGAGCGATAAAAAAAACCTGATGCATTCGCTTTACTTTTGTAATTTTTTATCTTGTTTAAATATCATTGAGGTAGAAAGTATTTGACTTCCGGTGCTGAACTGCCTGTTCTTGTGTTTAGATGAAGCTCTAGTAAGTTATCGTGGTGCTGTAAATCATGAGGGGCGGAGCTTAAGACAACGGGGGCGTGGCTTTATACATTAAAATACTTAAATTGTATCTACTTTCTAACTCACTCCCCTTTATTCCTTAAGCTCCGCCCCTCATGAGTTACAGCACCCTGGAGAGTATATTATATAGATGCAGGTATGTACATTTTCTCTCTTTTACACTTTTAAGCAACGATCAGACTTCAACTTCCACAAGAACACGAGTACACGTGTCTCCCCACTCAAACGGTATCTGTGTAGTGTCCTAGCATCTGAAAAAAAAAAACGATCACATTAACACAAGCAATAGTATGAACTGGTGTTGTGGATGTAACCACAAAGGGATAAAGAGTACACCTATGTGTTCATGAATAGGTGGAACTGAATATCATAAGCAGTGGTGGTGTGTGTTACACTTTGGTTTATGAAGTTTGGATTTAGCTATAGTTTTTTTACTTGAGCTAAAAAAAAGTCCAAGAAGTTGAGGATATTTATTTGTTGATCAATAAACAATGTTGGTGGTGTTTTGCAGCTCGCCCGCCCCGAAAATCGTATTCCAGCGTCTGAACACAAAGCGCTTTCTCAGATCCACGTCGCCAAAGGAGGAGGACACGGCTGAAGGCTTCACGCCGGCACACGAGGAGAACGTGCGATTCGTCTACGAAGGTGAGGTGCAAAGTCTCTTTATTCGGGAACGAGGCCAAAAACCCAGGCCTGACCCTGACACCGGTGACGGATGGATGTCAGCGGAAACGTCAGTGGCTTTATTTTGTTTTTTTTCTTTCACGCTAGAGGAGTGAAGGCCGTGCGGTTGATGTAGAAGTTAGGTCAGGGTCTGTTTGCTGGAAAGCGATTCCTCCTGTCTCCAGAACGGACCCAGGAAACAGGCTGATGCAACCGGCTGCAAAACCAGTCTGAGCACCGCCCGTATCGTCCCCGGCTGTTTTCAGCTTAATAAACACCTGCTGCTTGAACAGCCACAGCGTCTTTACTTTACTTTTCAGCAATTAAAGTTAACAAAACAGAGGGAATAGTTTTTAGTTCAGAGCGTCTAAAGTCCACGTCTAAATCCTTAAGCGCTCACCTCAGGACTCCATACGTCTGCACAAGTTGTAGTGAAACAGTGATTGTAGTTGTATATACACAGTGTGACTTTAAGTCCCTGCCTGAGTTTCAAAGTCATGTGATTAACTCCAAACTTTTAACACAAAGTTGGAGGGACACAATATAACAGTATAGGACCAAGAAATTCTCCCTTCACGTGAACTAGGAGACACGAACCTGCTCACAAAATCTAGTGGAACGTCTCTCCAGAAGAGTGGAGTATATTCGGACTAGAATGGGTCATTCAAAAAGCACAGGTCATATGAAAATAATTGACTTTAGGGTATTAACAGTAACTCGAGCTGCTGCTGATCGTTTTATAAAAGTTTTTGTTGTTCTAATGTAGTTTTGAACAGAACTGGATTGTGTGTGTGTGTGTGTGTGTGTAGCGTGGCAGGAGGTGGAACAGAAACTCTGTGAAGGAGCTCAGCCAGAGAACGGGAACGGCCCAGTGCAGTACGCCGAGAGGAATCCCAGCCCCAGCATGAAGAGTGAGTCAGTTACACACACACACACACACACTCTACAAAATGAGCTACAAAAAACTCAGAAAGGGCACGAGGGAGAGACCTCAAGAGGAAACCCGTCCTCATCTGGGTGGCACAGAATGTCTATTTATTACAGATAAACGATGTTAAGGTGTGCAGTAATGACGATTTTATTATATCTGAATACACAGGCAGTGTGTGTCAAGGTCCGTTAATTCTTTTTATCCATTTCTTGTTACTTTGATTGTCCGGTCCTGCGATACAGCCCTGATATCAGACACACTGCTACTTTCTAAACATATTGAAACACTTCCTCAGTGTGGCGTTCTTCTGCCTTCATAATGTACGTGCAATAATTCCCGTTTCATTTACAGATAAACACGAATCCTGTCACACCATTAAACAACGGTATAAATATTACAGGCACAGAGCTGGATATAGTTTAAGCTCGAAAGTCTGCGTCCTCAACCGACATGCTTTAGTATATTACTACAACTTAAAATAATAATTTAAAACATTTACACTATGAAAATATAATCACATCTGACCCCAGAGGTATAAACCTTAACCCAGGCTAAGGATACGAAAAAATGTATCTGACCACAAACCCGCTGAACTGAGGCACTAAAAGCAGCACCCGTCCTCCCCTGAGCCTTTACTGTCCAGAGGCCAAGAGTTCACAGGTCAAAGTCCAAAGATTAAAAAAAAAAAAATCAGAAATTAAAACAACCAAAGCAAATTTCACACAGTTCTGAAGTGACTCTCGTTATCGCCACCCTGAAGGGTTATAAAAGCGAAAAATAATCGTAAATGCAAAAACGTCGGCACGTGTAATCAAACGCGTTTACGCCGATTTCAAAACAGGAGTTCGAGAGGGTTATAAATTAACCGAATCCCAGGTGCACTTTACACTGTCTTTTCCTACCAAACTCTGATTATAGTGTAAACTTTTACTTGGAGTTAAACGTGTTTCTTGGATGGTCACCTGATTTTCCATCCGTGTCGCTCTTTTTTTTTTTACAGACTTTGTGCCTATCGATCTGGAGGAGTGGTGGGCGCAGCGCTTCCTGGCCACCATCGCCAACCCGTCGTGACAGGTGTAGAACATGGAGCTGGTCTGCATCATGGAGGATGGATGTGTGTGGTTTTGGGTGGTGTGGGGGTTGGGGTGGGGGTCAAGGCTGATACTCTAGGTGAGCCCAGGGGGTGTGTTTAGAGTTCAAGAAGCCAGACTGCACTACAAACACACACACACACAGGTGCACAATAGACAGAGATGTGAGATTGTCATTCTGCTGCTCTAACTTTTGTGAGACCGCAGTGTGCTGGAATGTGTGTGTGTTTTTTTTTTTTGTTTTTTTGGCTGGTCTTTGCATTAAAAAAAAATAAAGTAAATTGTATTTCAAACCACCGTGTTGTGATTTTTATTTCAGATCACAATTTTTTTTAACAAACCTCTGGGGGTGAAGAACGTTTAGACATTTTTCTTTTAATTTCTTAAATATCGTTTTTTGGAACGCAACACATAATGGAACTTAACACAACACATGAATAAAAACCCTGAGAACTCTCATGAAGCACCTTATACAGCAGTCCCTCTTGTGCAGCTTACCTAGAAGGTTGTTCATTTGTCCCTCTCATGCAGCTCGTCCAGAGGGCTCTTCTATAATACTTTTCATACTGCCTTAGCTAGTCTTTTCCTCCCCCTGCCTGCTCCTCGCCTGCGCGAAGGCGCTCGATGACCTTGCTGTGCTGTTGTGAAAGTGATGCACTGGGAGTCCAGGAAGTCCAACAGCTTGGCCGTGCCCAACCTGATACCCGCTGACCGGAGCCCCGCCTTCAGCTCGCCCAGAGAGAGCGGTTGGTACTGCAGCACACGGCCGTACAGCGACGGGTCGGACAGGATGTAGGAGCGTACGGCTTGGAGATTGTCCTTTTCACGGACAGCTGCCTGAGACGCCGTGACCCCCTCACTGTCCGATCCGTCATCGTCGGAGTCGCACAGCTCCGGGTTGGATCTGGAGGAAACGGAGACGCAGTAACACACGCCAAAGCAGGAAAACAATGTCAGCGTTTAAATACTCAAAAATGTTCAAGGATATGTTTCTACCAGGATGTAGGGTCGGTGTATTGAGCAGTAGAGCTAGATAAATAGATTACAGAAAGCTAAGAGTGAGTTAATTTTTTTAAATAAATTATACACAAATAAGTTGTGGGTTGTCATAAATCCTGGGGCAAATAATACAATACCGATATAATAAGTGTGTGTGTTCTACCTTTCTGACTCGGCCGTGGAAGATGTGTTGGAGTCCTGAGACGCAGGTAAGTCGTCCTGCTCCTCCTCACCCTCTCCAAACTGCAATTTCTTAGGTGAGACAAGAGGGGGCGCTGTGGGGTGTTTGAAGTTGGCAGAAGCTGCTTTGGGACGGTTTCGGGGTGAAGTCTCCTCCTCGGAGCCGGAGCTCATCAGCTGGTGGGTGTACTGGTGGATCTCTTTCAGCTTCAGCACCATCTGCTTCTTAGGAAGGGGGCGCACGCCATAGCTGTGGTGGAGAAAATGTAACGTGTGTGAAACAGCAATATGGGACAACGTATCAGCGTGACAACGTTCAGATAAATGACTGCGCCTCATAATACCATAATGAAAGCAACTGGAAAAGTTACAACACTAAAAATAAATTTTTCGATGATTATCTCTTTTCATAGGAATGAATTTACTGGAAAAAGACGTGCATAGGGACCCCACCTTCTCACTTAGCATGGTCATGTATTATCATTGCTTGATAAGCAGCATGAAAAAAACGCCCTCTGAACAAGAAAATTAAACCGAATGACTGGTAGAGATGTGTGAAGGAGTGGAAGTAGAAAAAAAAAGCTGATTCTGTGCAGCACTTACAGTTCAAAATGGAGCATGGAGCAAAATTCTATTTAAGATCAATTGTGCAACATGGCCACGTATTCCTGTATTTAAATTGCTGCACCGCGTCTCCAACAAGCCGCCCAAGCACCGGAACGGAAAACTGTCCCGTCGTTTTGTCCAAATGAAACATCTCATACAGACGACGGTTAACGAATGTATTTGGCAATCCTAACCCAAACTTTTTTTTCCTGATAATTTCTACATTTAAATCACCTTTTTTTGCTTCACCTTTGGCACAGAACGCACTTTGAAATGATGAAAATCCGATCTCAAGTGTCCCAACCGTGCGTCTAACTGCATTTAGAACAAATAATCTTTTAATGAAAATTGTAATTAAATTCAAATTAATTAATTTTAATGTAATTTACTGATTGAAACAACTGTTGGAAATGGTGCAAATGTTCCCTTTGCACCAAACTGTTCACAAATACTGATGGAAAATGTACATTTAAATACAGAATTACGTTTCCAGTTTGCATTTGAAATCGATGTTACCTCGATGCTTGCATACAAAAAGTGAGCCCTCACCTGTTCAGTCTGTTCTTAAGTTCAGGAGTGTTCATGTCGGAAAAGCTTGGCATAGGGGTGATGGGCACCAGTGGGGCTTGATTTTTCTTCTTCTTGCAGACCACTGAATAAATAAACACCACATAAGTTTGACAGTGGGTGCCAAAACTAACGCATGATTACAGACTGGTCTTCGTTACCTGGCGTTCTTAACTGAGACACTCTCTTGGCGAGAGCCACCGCACCCAGTCTCTGACTCCCATCATCGTTCGCTTCGCTCCAGCTATCCCACATCGCTGCATCGGGCAAGTTCGGGTCATCTGGAGCTTCATGGTCTCCATGGTTTTGTCGAGCCCCATGTCCGGGTGGAGAGAAAGTGTGCTCTGAACTTTGCTCTGGGGGACGGGTTTGGTCTTCACTGCTCTCCAGCCTCAGGCTGAAGCATGGCCTCTGCTCAACAACAGCTCCCCCCAGACCCCACGAGTCATCGAACGGAATAGGCGGTTCGTCGAAGACAAACGAGAGACCTTCCTCTCTCACGTCATCTCCGTTTGCGCTCGTTTCCACCGCCACGTTTTCTTCACTGCGCACCTCCTGATCGCCAGGATCTCCAGGGTGCCTGGACTTGCTCGATTCTTTGTCTGACAGAGAACTCAGGCGTGGAGATGATGAGTTCTCGGATGGGCTCAAATGCAGGGATCCAAGTCGGCCCTCGGCTTCTCTTTTATTTCTCACCCCGCTCTCTCTCAGTAAGGGAGATCCCAGAGAGTCGAGATGCTGTAGACGAGGGTCTGAGTGGAGAGGAGTGCTGCTGCAGGGCTTGAAAGCAGAATTAGGTAAAGGATTTACGCAGTCACCATGTGAGGACAATCTAGTATAAGATATGAGACTCTGGAAGGCTGGAGACGATTGTTCTATATGAGGTGGTTTGAGGGGGTTTGAGCATGATGCAGTTTTGGGGTTGGCAGAGGAGGATGAGGAGTGAGATCTGGGGAAGAGCTCAATGCGACGCATGCCACTAGAGGTTTGCGTCGAGCTGTTGCGGGTTGAAGGTTCCGGAGTCGCCGGTATCAACCACGAAACCTCCGCAGAGCCGTCCAACATGCTCTCGCTGCCTGGTTGGTCAGATCTAGAAGGTTCTGAAAGCACAAAATCTGGGCTCATGTTAGATTTTTTGGGGGAGAGTCCAGCCTGAGTGATTTCTTTAGCTTTTATATGAGTGTAGCGAGAGTCGTGGAGTCGAGTTGAAGACGCCGGTAGTCTGGGAGAGTGTACAGGTGAAGTAACTTTATCAGGAAAATCGTGATCCAGGTCATCGCTGGAGTCGGAGAGAACGATGAGCTCAGGTTGGGATGTAGGAGGGGAGAGTTTGGCTGAAGTTGTGGGATGTTTAGAGCAGAGGTATGAGCGATCTGAGGTAATCTGCGAGACACCGCCAGCATTCAAACTCTCCCGAGGCACAGCCGGTCGAACGGTTTCACCCGGAGACACGCCAGTCACAGGAAACAGCGACCTGGCTGGTTCTTCAGATTCCGCAGGGGGACTAACGGACAGATCGATCACTTCGCTGACCGAAGATACGCGCCGAGAGGTTGGCGTCTTCTTAAGGTCTAGACGCTGAGTGTGTGGCTCCATATACTCTCCCCAAGACTCGGAGAACAGACGGTTGTAACTCCGGTCTAAAGTTGCATCTGGACCTCTGCTTTGGCGCACGGTTTTATTAGACCCAGAGATCAAATCAACATCAACGCTCTGCTGCATATCAGACGCCTCATCCATTAAGACACCTTGCTTTCCATCATCTTTCTTTCCTGCATCAGAGTAGTTATTCGCCCCCTCCTCTTCCTCTTCCTCGCCACTCTCAGTGCTCGCCTCTGCTTCACCTGCCATCTTCCTCTGCGTTGCTGCAAACTCGTAAATCTCATTTAGCTCGTCCTCGTTGACGACGTCTTCTTTAATCTCGCTGTCTCTGCTCCTTTCTTTGTCCTCGCCCTCAGTCCCGCTCTCTGCTTCCCCACGTTCCCCATCGTCTTCCCACATGGAGCGCAGGAGTTCCAGGAACTCGATATCGGCCGGAGGTTCAGCTACAGGATCAGGACCGGGGGAGGCTTCCGACTGTTGCTCTCTATGATCCTCTGTTGGATTTGCAGCATACTGCTCACACATATGCTGCAGCTCAGACAGACCAAACCTAACACACACACACACACACACACACACACACACACACACACTAAAATACAGAATACAAAAAAAAGTCCTGAGGCACTCCAACGTGCCGTTTTAAACTAATGAAAAATCTGGTACTTCTCTTTTTTTTTTCCCTTCAGTTGTTGTCCTTTTACAGTTACACCAAACGCTGATTTGCATAAAATAAAAAACACGTTTCTTCAAGTCTCTCCGGTGTCACACTGACCTGCTGGCTAGCTGGAGCAAATCAGGTATCAGGGTGTGTGTCAGGGTGCAAACAGCAGTGTAGAGGTACTGCAGCAGGGCGTACACCGCTTCTCCAGACACATCATTCAACAAAACTCTCTGAGCTCGGGGAAAGCCTTCCTCCTGCACTCCAAAACCCGCATCGTGGACCTGAAACACGTGTAGCAAATCTAAAGGTTCGTGATTCGTCGTAAGGTGTTGTACAGATCCCCTTAATAGGTGTAATTTACCATGTTAGCCAGCAGAGGGCAGCGTGTGTAGAGCATGAAGGAGTGAGCGCAGTAGACGTCGCCGTTGTCCACCTGCATCTGCACGTCACTGAGCTGAGGGTTGTTCACCATGCTACCCAGATCAGAACACAGCCTGGACACATTTGTCTGAGACACACACACACACACACACGTAAAAAAATAATAATAATAAAAGGGTATGGATTTTCACAAGTGAGAGTTTTAAGAGGAAGTAATACAGGGTTTTTCGGAGCTCTAGGGATCTCTGTAGGTTCAGGAACAAATCCACTGAGAGGAGGTTCGACCGCAGCAGGAGCGATATCTGGAGAGGAGAGTAAAAGGGGGCATGTGGGATCAATTGCTGTCCAAGATGCATGATTTTCTGATTTATGACTTCTTGGCAGATATAAACTCTCACCGGAGTATGTATCCTGAGTGAGCGTCATGCCCTCCTCCGCCAGATCCACCAGGTCGGTCAGGGCCTGTGTCCCAGGCATTCCCAGACTCGAGTTAGATCGGCAACGTGGACCCGGCTCGGCTAGACTCCGTTCCTCAGAGGCTGCTGCAGATCCATGATTAACCGGGGTTGGTGGAGATTTTTCTTTCTGAAGAAGCCCCAAATTTATAATTAACCCCACAGAAGTCTTTATTCACCAAGAACGTGTGTACACGTGTAAGAACGCCTGACCTCGGCTCCGATCCAAGGCTGGACAAAAGCCCCGAGCTCTGCGGTGTAAAACTCGCACAGCGAGGCAGGTCCTCCTCCGGACAGCGCACTCTTGAGCCAGAGGAGGGTGTGTGTGGAGAGCGCGGACGGCATGAGGGTCGGCGTGGGAGGAGTCGGAGGTCTGGGGATGAGAAGCAACGAGGAGACTCGCTCCTGGATCCGGGTTTGGGCAGCCTGAGGATCCTGGACCAGCAGGAGGGGAGGAGGAGCACCTTTCCTCCTCTTTCCTCGAGCGCGACCTGCACGAGAACGTCGTTATGCGCAACTGAGACGCTCTTTAATAGTACATTCAGCGCTCCAGATATGTGTAATAAGTCACCTGCTCCAGTGCTGAGCTGTACCACAGGAGGTGGGACCGACGTCACGCTCGAGAGTCGTGCCTGTAGAAGTCTCTCGTCCTCCCGGTCTCTTTCTCGTTCCTTCTCCTGCTCCAGCAGAGAGCGAGAGAGGGCCAGAGCCACCATCGTGTCCTCGTCCATGCGCGGAGTTTTTTTCCGGGGTTTCTTCCTCGCGGGCATGCTGGACTCCGAAGTGTCGCTGCTGCCACCTGCCCGCTGCCTAGAAACACAAAAAGCACCAAACCATGACTTTGTGTAAACGACCTGCACGTATTTATGCAGCGCTGAAACGAACGACTTACCCGTTCTCCAATTCAGCAGCCTGCTTGTGCAGGGCTTGGAGCAGTTGAGCCGGAGACACGCCCATGCTCGCCGAGCATCGCTTTAAATGTGTGGAGCGGGTCTTTTCCGACTTAAAGCCCCGCCCACAAATAGGGCACTCGGGAACGCGTGGACGAGACGCTGCACGAGGAGGAGGAGCTGGAATCCTTGAGGTGCTGCTCTCACGCTCATCGAGACACCTGAATCCAAAGAAAAGAAAACGTGCAATGATGTAATCATCACACCAGCGAGACGGTTTTTGTTCGGACGAGATTTATTACCGGTTGATGTGCTGAGTGCGCAGCTGGTGGCTCATCGCCGACAGGTCTTTGTAGCAGAGCTGGCAGAAGAACAGTCCTCCGTCTTCCACATTAACCACCGCCGGGATCTCGGTCTCACGGTTTAACTCCTGCTGCAACCGTTCCGCCATGACCTGGTCGTTTCCTTGTTGCTCATCAGGCCCTGAAACAACTAAAGCATTTATTAGCACGTGAAACCTTTCAAAAAAAAAAAAAAAAAAAACTCTTGCTTTTAAAAACTCTATTCAATGTCACGCACCCCGGGGGTCGATCTGATGTTCTCACCTCGTGTTGGAGGCGATGGTATCTCGTTGGGCCGTGCGGCAGCAGATTCAGCGCTTGCTTCCTCCTCGGTGTGCACGAGGCGAGGTGGAGTCGCTCTCTTAAACCGCTGCATCCTGCTGAGCACCTTCTCCTTTACGCTCACCTTCTGCTCCTGCAAACAGACGAAACCCTTTAGAGTCAGTGGGACAAAGTGGACGTGGGTCTGAGACAGTACAGAGGCAGTAACGATGAACGTTCATCATCAGCAACCACTTTGGAGCCAATTCTGGAGCCTACACCTTCACAAGAGTAAAAAGAAAAGCACCATTTGCAATGCTTTTGTGAAAGAGGAAACCAGAACAAACAGATGGGAATCTGGATTCTACCAGTTGCCAACACATCTTCACATGAGATAGAGATGAGAACATGAGAGGAACTGCATACCTTTTGCTCTCCTCCTCCTCCGAGTACCGCTTCTGATCGTCCATCTCTATAGATGCTGTGTGTAATTTTCCCCTGAACTCCTCCCTTCTTCTCTCTCTTTCTTTTACACGGTGCTTTGCTCCTGCTTGAGACTCGAGCTCCCGAGTCCTCGCCTTCATCCTTCGTGATTTTCTTCTCATCCCCCGAGTCTCCACCTTTCCTTCGAACTCTCTTCAGGAGTCTGGAGCAGAGGAAGGAGAAGTCCTGGTCCGAGTCGTCCATGAAGGCGCTCAGGCATTTAATTCCACCATACCATCACTATGCTCAGGAACCATTACAGCTGGATATGTAACTTCAAATCAAACTCTTATTGTCCTTAACAAAATTATTCTCATTAATAACAACATGAACGAAAAACCGGAATGATAAACTAACGACCTGGCACGCGTTTGTTTTAATACAAAATAATTACGCCGCCATTCAAACCCCGAAATGTACCTTTAAATATTACATTAGTAACATTTTATATCGAAATACACTCCAAATAAACCGTTCCGCTGTTTGAAAGACACCGAGTTCCGGACTATTCAAACTCCTTTCGCTCAACCGCCGCGACAAACTTCCGGTAACAAGCTTCCGGCGCAGGATTAATACGTCACGTTGCAACACATCGCATCAAAAAATGCAAAAATGATTGTGTGTCCCCCCCCCCACCAAATATTATATACATTTAAAACACAACCAATAAATGCCCCGAAATCATTTATTTAAATTAATAACGCAATTTTATGTAAACAACAGAAACGGATTTCTTTAGACGTGATGTACATGTAACGTGTGTCGTTTTAATAACAACAGATTCTATCTTTAAGATGATCCTGAATTAATTAAACATTTCTATACACGGCTGTGTGCGAGTATATTCATGTGATCCTTCTATAGCTTTCTCTGCAACGGTCAACAAACCTCCAGGATGAACCTTGGTCTTCAAAGATGAACAAAAGTGTACAACTGTTTAAGGAAATATTTCAGATGCATTACTTGCTGCTGAAGCTGCCTGGATTCCATCTATTAAAACATCCATACATGCTAGAAGTGCATTCACAGCCTGGAGTGTCAAGAGAAGGGCCATGAAGGTCCGCTGTATTCATGTTAACACCTATTTTTAAATAAACCCCATAAAAAATTAGATAAAACATAGAACATTGAGAAATATCTCAATCTGCAGCAATGTTATGTCTGCCAATGTTATGTAGATTTATAGACATCTGCTGGTGAATTATCAGTTCTGGTAGGTTAAGAATCGTCAAATAATTTTCTGAAACAGCAAATTCGACAGTGGTTCTAGCAAGTCGCCGAATTATATAAAAAATTATTTCAATATGCTGCTGTAATCCAAACAAGAGATGATGTAGGGACACTGTATAAAACAATGAAACATGCTGTTGTCAATGAAACCCATGAACTGTGGGTTTTTTTCCGCATGATGTTTATCAATGGAAGGAGTCTCTCATGCCAGCGTGTTATAATTGTTCAGAGCAAAGAATATTAGACTTTTTTTGGGAATAGAACAAGCTGCCTTTCTATGCTACCGTACGTTGATGAGGGAAAGACCCATTAGAGCTGCTACAATACAAGCGAGACCCAGAACCGACTATGGAAGACGTCCTACCATACAAAACTCATTGGAATTCGCACCATGTTGTCGTCGATCATTTTCCAAAAACTGAAAGCATCCAAGGGTTTTATTTCTTAGCTGAAACACCTACCCGAATATCTCACATTTACACATGGCTCCGTGTTCAGTTTGGAAACAAAATATAAATAAAAAAATAAAAACAGAAGATTTGATCTGTTGCACACAGTTTATTTAACAATATGGTATATAAGTAAGAAATAAGGTTTTTTTTTAACCAGTTTATACAGTGATTCCATTCTCTCTTCCTTATATTTATAGTATTTTGCTTAATAACTTGCATGATTTACATTAAGAGGAAAAGTGGAGCCCCGGTTCAAGTTTGTGTGTGAGAGGAATGAGGGTCGATAGCAGAACTCTCAAGTTTTCCAAAAAGCAGTCAACCAGTGATCACTCATTCCAAACCCACTCAGCTCAGGGGCCTCCATCCCCTCTTACTTTATACTTATAGATCTGTATCACAAAATTAGGACCAAAAAAAGCAACAAATTTCTACATCTGCAAGACAGAAAGTCTGGGTCCAGGCCAGTGAGATGTCGTCTGGTTATGCACATCCGTTCAGGTTTGTTGTCGTACTGTGTTTCTGTCGAGTTTGTGGTTGTGTGTGTGTATATGTATGCCAAGTTATGCCTACCAGCACAAATAGTTCTCCTCAAAAAGACTTCACAATGAGGAAACAGGAGGGTTCCTCCAAAAAACGTAGATCTGGAAAGAACAAAGGGGGTAAAAGAAAGAAAAAAAAAAAAGAAAAAAAAAAAAAAAAAAAAAAAAAAAAAAAAAAAAAAAAAAAAAGTACAACACTAGAATACAATCATCAGGAAAGTTGAGAGCAGAGAAAACATTCCCCAGACAAAATTACTTTACAGTCTTTTAAACACAAATGCTTTTAAAGTTAGACAGGGTATAAAATAAAAATGTATGAATAATATAATGAACCTTTTGTAAATTTTCTTAAAAAAGAACAGGCATGAAACCATACCCAAAAAACCCTGAAAAACAAAACCACGAGAAAAAAAACAAAAAACAAAATTAAAACAAAACAACGACCACATAAGGTCTGAACCAAAAAATATATTCTTTGAAATTTAAATCATTTTAAACACCGCATTTTTTAATCCCTCAAACTCAAAGGAAGAAATCTCAGTCTTTAGGAAACATTCCTAACATTTGCTGACACTTTTTTTTCTCATATTACATTTCAGGAACTTTTTACATATCAGTACAAAAAAAAATATTTATAGAGGAAAATGTGGGCGAAAAGGAAGCAGGAGCCGAAAAATAGGAAAAGGCGGGAGCACTTTTGGGGGCGGCTTAAAATGCTACAACCCCTCGACAAATTTCTCCAACGTGTCTCCTGTGGTGTCTCCGACCATGGCGAGGTCGGTGGGTAGGCCTCCGCGACCAGGTGCGTTAAGCTGCGAGAGCATGGTACTCTGCTCTGGGGTGCCAAGATGCCCCTGTTGCTCCAGGGTGGTGCCAGTAGGTATGGGTGTGCCCAGGCCAGGGTGAGGCGAAGCAGAGTGGGGAGAGGGCTGCGGCTGGACCTGCGGCGAGGGGCTGGAGTGCTGCTGCGATGATGGTCGCGGGGACTGCACGGGTGCGGGAGAGCGAACCTGACTACCCAGCGTGCTGCCTGGCATGGGCTGTCCAGGTAGCAGGTGGCCTTGAGGGCTCATAGGGTTGGGTGGTGCCGGAGAGCCCATCTGTGGCTTGAGGACGGCCTGCTGCTGTTGCTGTTGTTGGAGCATGCGCTGATGGAGCAAGTTCTGGGCGCCATCCATGCCCAAACCTGGCTGCCCCATTTGTGCCATTGGTGGAAGTTGGCTCATAGGTCCTGCGCCTTGCATTGCCGTTAGTTGCTGGTGTTGCATGCGAAGTTGCGAGTAGCTGGATGCAGCACCCTGGGGTGGAGGGAACTGGCCATGCGCTGGTGGCATCACGCCCTGCTGCTGCTGCTGCTGTTGTTGTTGCTGCTGCTGCTGTTGTTGTTGCTGTTGTTGCTGCAGCTGATGCTGCTGACGCAAGAGATGTCGACGGTACATCTCGGCATGCGCCGGGCTCATGATTTGACTCTGCGTTGGTCCAGGAGCCGCCATACCTTGTGGGTTTGGCTGCTGAGTTTGCTGGGATGGCATACCAGGTCTTTGGACACCCTGCATGGCCATGGCTTGCATGGTAGGCTGCATGCCCTGTTGTTGTTGCTGCTGCTGCTGCTGCTGCTGCTGTTGCTGTTGCGGCTGGCTGGCATACTTCGCCGTCCTCTGCTTGATGAAAGCTGCCATGAGCTGTGGGTTGGACTTGAGGATGTTAAGCACCTGCTGCTGTTGCTGTGGTGAGCTGGGAGACTTCAGCGTGCGCAGAAGGTCTTGCAGGGCATTCGGTGCGATGGCTGGAGGTCTCTGGGGTGCTTGGGGAGGCCGCTGGCCCTGCGCAGGCACCATCATGCGCTGCGGAGGCTGCTGAGGCATCATGGGCCGCTGCTGAGGCACGGCTTGCTGGGGGCCTTGCGGCGCCTGCTGCTGTGGTTGAGCTACCTGCGGCATTCCCCCCTGCATTCCCGGTTGCGCCCACTGGCCCTGCTGCATGCCTTGCATGACCTGTTGCCCCCGCGGTCCTCCCATCTGCATAGGAGGCTGCATGGCACCTGGCATACGCTGCGGTGGTTGCTGGTGGTTAAGGGGCAACCCGTTTACAGCCATTCGATAGTTCTGGTGGCTCTGTTGGGCCTGCGCCATCAACTCGATCTTCCGTGCCATTTGGACGGCAGCAGGCGGCGGGTGCTGCGGCGGTTGTTGCGGTGTCTGTTGCTGCTGCGGTTGCTGATGCTGCTGCGGTTGGGGTTGAGGGAGTGGAGATGGCTGCTGGTGCAGAGGTGAAGCCTGGGCACCTGATTTACCTTGGGACACTTGCTGGCCGTTGCGTGGAGCAGTGGGATACGTGGGAGACATGACGCCGGCATTGGGCGTGGCCGGCTGGCTGGAAAGGAGGGGCTGTGGAGTTTGCGGCGTGTTTGGCTGCTGTTGTTGCGGCTGCTGGTGTGCCGTTGGCGTGCCTGGAGCTGCAGAAGGCGGAGGAGACGGCAGGCTTTGGGGTCCGGCCCGACCTTGCATGGTGGCCATACGCCGTCGCATCATCTGGGCTTGCTGGAGACGGTGCTGCAGCTGCTGCTGCCGCAGCTTGTGCTTGATGTTGAGGCAGAAGGGCACAGGGCACTTGTTCTCCTGGCAGTGCTTAGCATGATAACAGCAAAGCGCAATAAGTTGCTTGCAGACAGGGCAGCCACCGTTGGTCTTGCGCTTGCAGCCCTTGGTGTGTTGTACTACCCGCTTCATCTTCTGGCAGGAAGGAAGAGAGCAGTTGGCATTGCGACACTGGCAGGCATGCACCAGGGACTGGATGCAGCGCTGGATGCTCAGGCGTCGACTCTCTTGTGGGCTCTTGGAGGCCTCGCCACTCTGGCTGTTGCTGTCGTCATCCAGACCAAGACCCCACTTGACCATCTGGTGTTCGTGGCCCTTAGAGTTGTAGCAGTTAATGCACAAGTCGAAGTCCTGTTTATAAAAAAAATAAAAATAAATAAATAAATTAAAAAACACAATGAAAATTATTCCCATTGCAGATGACATAATGAAACCCCATAATGAAATCGATCCACCCCAAACTGAACCCACCCCCATTTCCCTAGCGCTACAAGCACTTTCACTAGCTCTGACCTCGCACACGGTGCAGTGCCAGCGAGTCTCCACGTGGTGCTTGCACTCGTTGCAGGTGTAGACGAAGCGGTCCTGGCCCTGGTTGTGTAGTTCTACTAGCATGCACATAGTGCTCCACTTGCAGCGGCGCAGAGAGCTGAACTCCCAGTGTTTGTCACGGGCAAGCGTCAAAAACGCGTCTCGTCCGTCCATCAGGTCGCAGGAGAGCAGCGGGTCAGGGTCCATTATGGGCGGCAACGTGTTCATCATCGGCCCAGAGTGCAAATGGATCACGAAGAAAACCTGGAGGAAAGAGAGTAAATAGCGTACGTCAAGGTACGAAAAAAACACACACGATCCAACGTACTGCAGATAACTGCGGATGTGCCTCACCTCTTTGTGTTTCTCCATGGTAGCGTAAAGTTTCTGGGATAGATCATTGGCTACATTCGGCATCCCAGGCTTCTTTTTATTGGCTCGGCTCACGCTGCTCTTATTCTTATTTGTTTTCTTGTTGTTCTTCTTCTTGGCAGTTTTGCTGTCCCCAGGCGTGCCCTGTATTCAGAAAGCGAGAATGTAAAACATCAAGACTACACTGACCATGCACAATTCTTAAAATGACGACTCTGTTTAGAGAAAGCCGACCTCTGGAGTTTCACAAGCTGCCGTGTTTTCCTCCTTCTTCCTCTCCTCCTCCTCCTGCTCCAACTCCTTAATGCTCTCCTCCAAAACGTTAGGCCAGAAATCGCCCTCGAAGTACGGCAACTCGTTCGCGCTCGTCAGGCGGTCTTCCGTCGCTTGTTTGAAGATGTCCTATTAAACAAAGCCATATGTAGCTGTTTCAACGAATACATTCTTGATTACGTAAACAATTTGTTTCCCTTCACTTTACACAAAAAAAATAAAAACAAAAATAAAGGGGGGCGCAGAAAGAAATGTACCTTGTAGTCATGGAGTATTCTCTCTGCAAAGGCCTTGTCCAACATCTTACGGTACCATTCCTGCAGGCGCTTAGGTTTGGGGATCTTCTGGTCGGCAGGGTGACAGTGGAAGATGTAGTCGTCACCTTCGCTCGGAGGGCACGCCCAAATATGTCCCGTCACGTACCTGCGAAAGGGAATTTAAAAAGATTTTATAAAAAAAAAAAAAAAAAAAAAAAAAAAAAGCCCAGGTAGAACACCACCACAAATACTAAAACGCGCGTGCAGAAATTGACCGGACGTACCCTAATTTCTTGACATATTCCAGATAACCGATTAGGATCTCGTGATAAACTGCAGTCCGAAGTAGGCGAGGTCTGAAGAAGTGAATACTGTCAAGGTAGGATATGTATACCCGTCTGCAAAACAAAACAAAAAAAAACAGCAGAGTGAGGATCGGCTCTCTGGCGCCACTTACCCGGCGTTGCACGCTCGACTCTCGGGTGGGTTTTACCTGGTGTTTGGGAAAGGACATTCCGAGCCGTATTCCTGCACGTGCATGCCAAAGAAACACACGTCGACGCCATCGATCTCCTCGAAGGCGAAAAGTGCTTTGGTTCTGTAGGGGAAGCTCTCGGACATCTCGTTGTTGTCTACAAACCTGGCGGGAGACCAAGCCATTAGTTTCGAGTAGTATTTCATGCACCAGTCATTAAGAGGCAGCACAGAAAATCTGAACTCCTAAAGCGGTGATGGACAGTTCGATAAATCACTTATTCGTCCCTTCACAACTAACACATGAAAGATAGCAAGTATTGCATATCAACAATAAATGTACAGATATAGAGTGTATAAAAATATATAACGAAGAAACAGAAGTCACAGGATCGAAGCGAACAACGTAAGCCATGAAGACTAAATGCTGTTCAAGTGGATGCTGGTCAACTTCACATGCTGCTCAGAGTAAACAGTGCAGAGAAAAGACTTGCTGAGCGTAGATACCTGGCCTTCATGCCGGGTTTGACTTCCACCGTTTTGTCCGAACTGGCCACCACTCGCACGAACACCTCACCGGCTTCCGGATGGTTTTGTCTCTTCAAGTACTTGTTCACGCGGTCCTCTATATATGAGCCCAACCGTGTCACTTGCAATCCTGACACACACAAACACACACACCTTATTAAAGTGAATTGTGTCATGTTTACAGGGTATAAAGACTAAAATGGTACAATTTACACCCCTAGTGAGTGCATTAATAAAAAATAAATAAAAAAAATCCAATGCTGGTCCAATACAACTTCATTCTGATTCGTATTTAAACTTTTTTAAAGCAAAAAGTGGCTGTTGAGTGTCACAATGAATGGAAAAAAAACAACTCAAGTTCAATAAATAGGGATGACTTTATTCAGAAACCCTGATTGTAAAGCAAGCTCTCACATGTACACAGATCAGGCATAACCATGATGACATTATAACACTATGAGTGGTGAAGTAAAGAACACTGATGATCTCTTCAATCATGGCACCTGTTTGTGGGTGGATATATTTATTAGGTAGCAAGTGAACATTTTGTCCTCAAAGTTGACGTGTTAGGAGCAGGAAAAATGGGCAAACGTAAAAGAGTCTGAGGAGGGCAAAACTGGGACGGCTAGACGACTGAGTCAGAGCGTCTCCGAAACTGTAGCGGTCAGTATCTACAAAAAATGTTACAAGGAATGAACAGTGGTGAACCGACGACAGGGTCGTGGCCGGCCGAGGCTCATTGATGCACATGGGGAGCGAAGGCTGGTCCGTGTGGTCCGATCCAACGGACGAGCTCCTGTACTGCTGAAGAAGTTCATGCTGTTGATGCTCAATGGTTTGGAACTGTTTCAGCAGCAAAAGGGAACCAACACAATAGTAGGCAGGTAGTCGTTATGTTATGCCTGATCGGTGTATAACCTGTATCTATTCGCTTGTCTTTGCTCATTTGTATGGTGGATAATTATAAAAATTTATTTAACTAAAAAGGTATGAAAATGTCGGCGAGTTTAGAACATGGCCGATAAGAAAAGTCTGAATCTACCGCTATTTAAACAATTCCTAGAACTCATAACATGCATATGCTCAACTGAGATCCTTTGGCCTTTCTGACGATTCCTTACTTTTTGCTGAGAACTTATTTTCTTTCCTCGTCTTCCCGCTCTTCTTCAAGCAGTTATCGCAGATGAAACTGTGGAGACAGAGCCGTTATCGGACGTTGCTCTATGAGACCATGCAAATAAAAACAAAAACTAAAGAAAAAACACACACACTTACCCAGAGGGCCAGATGACTTCATAATGCAGGACGCATATCTGGTGCATCTTGCGCCCACAATCTTTACATTCAACAAACCTGAGTGCAGAAGAATCGATTCGGTGTTAACGATAAACTGTGGCAGATTTTGTGAAATGTATGAACTCTGATGTGCGCAACTGCATAAATATATACAGCGAGGCAGAAAAACCATTGTTCATTCGCTATACCTCCGGTTCTTACGCATTTGCAGGCAAACTGGTGCAAATACGCCTTTGTTGGAGGACTGATCGTGACGCTGTGTCAATACTATAATGATTATTACTTAATATTCTAAACTATAATATTTCCCTATTTGGAGCAGAAGACACTGGAGAGGGAGAGTCATACAGCAGGGGGCACCATTTTAACAGAATGCCTGCTAGTGGACTACTGCGCACACACTCCGATTTTCTTACTGCGGTAGTTTTATTAGACGTGAGGTCCGTCACACACAGATCAGCCAGACGTCTGGGTTTAATGCACAGACTGATACCACTACTTACGGCTCTGGGTCTAGTGAGTCGTTCTTCTTTCTTTCAAACTGGTCCTTGGAAATCATCCTGTGCGCACACAAAAAGAGAGAGAGAGAAACAGATCAAAGTAAGACAGTGAGTAAGAGCGAGAGGAGACCGAGAGAACGGCGAAGAGATAGATAGCAGAGGAAAGCCAGAAAGAAGAGAGAGTATGAGAGGGAAAGAAATACAATAGTGTGAAAAATGGAAGAAAGAAGGAAAAAGAAAAAGTTTTTGATAATTTATTCTATAAATCTTTTTTGCCAATCTATACATTCGTTTCAGGCTGCGTTACGTGAGCACTCACGTTTGTGGCTGTGCGGGATCATCCCCCAGAGTCACGCTTTCTCCCTGAATCTCGTTGAAGCATTTCTCACAAAAGTGATACCTGTGCACAGAAACAGCACATGGTTACACTTTTATACACACACACACACACACACACACACACACAGTTTTCTCTCCACATTGAATCATTTCTGATTCCCTGCAGCTGGGTTGAGAATGCAGTGAGCCAAAGCAGTGTCGATCCTGCAGGGGGCGCAGGGGAGTCTGTTGTGTCTAATCGGGTATTTTGTTGGGGGGAAAAGAACACGGTACACAAGAGCCTAGCGCGTGTATTACTGATGGAGTTCGATTAAAAAACACAGGGTAATGGAAGATGCACCTACTAAGTTCTGAACATCTGCACACATTGGTGTTCTCTCAAATAGAAAGAAAGTGTGCAAATATAGAGCCAATAAGAACAGTCCAATTTTTGCATGAGTATGTTCCTATTGTTATAAATTTTATTATTAAAAGCATTACTAGACTATTGGGCTGCAAGGAAAAGGTAAAGTGACTTCTCACAAGGTAGGTGCGGCGGATATACGCACTTTACCTCAACCACTTTAGTCTTTTCTATGCGCATCCCCGCCATGCGTCCTTTTTCTTCTCGAAGCGGCAAACTGCGGATCTCCTCTGCGCTTCAGGTCTATGACTCACCTGTTTTGGTAGCTGTAGTAGGTGCCGTCACGGGGAATGGTGCAGAGCTGTTTGCCGTAGCAGCACAGCGTTTGAGGGGAGAACTCGTACTGCAAATAAAAGGCACAAGACAACGACCGTTCGTGAGTAGCGGAGAACAGAGCTGGCACCAAACTATCGATTCAGCAATAATATACCTCGATCTAATATCAATGCCAAAATGCAGCTCGAGTCCATCAAGACCTGGGTCCTAGAGATCACCTTGACTTCTTTATGTTCCTCAAACCATTGAAAGATCCCAGTGGAAAGCTGCCCAGGGCATCAATCTGCCTTCATTCGCTTGCCACGCTTCCCATACTGCATCCTGGTTCTGTTCATCAAAAAGCCTTTGGGTGCCCATAATCCAGTCGCGACTTCACGGTTGTCCTTCCTTGGTGCACTTTTAATAAGTACTTACCACGGCGTACCAAAAACTCCCCGCTAGACCCGCGGTTTTGGCGATGCGCTCACCCAGCCATCGCAGTCTGCTCAAATCTTTTCTCTTGCACATTTTTCCTGCTTTCAACACATTGACTTTGTAATCCGACTGTTCACTTACTGCCTAAAATACCCCACCTGCCAGTAAGTGAATAGTGCAAATGAAAGGAGAGAATCAAATGTTAGACACCTGACCTGCGTCTAATCGGTCTAAATACTACAGTTTGGTCCTGATGTCTAAAACATGCATTTCTTCAGCTTTGCGCCTTCCGGTTGAGCAGGAGCTCATCTAAACGTCCCCGGCACCCCTCACTCGGGAACACATCTGATTGGGATTGCTGTGTTCTCACCTGCCTAGACAGAAGGAACTAAACGTACCAGGCAAAACCCCCAGCAGATCTAAAATCCTGTAACAAACTATGGCACCTTCCTAAAACTTCCTGAAATATATAACTAAACAATATTTAAGTTAAATATTGCACAGGCTTTCAGTCACATTTTCTGTTTACAGAACCTCCAGACATCACTAGTCGAATCTTGGTCGTTCTAATGACGAGAAATCAAGCATGAAATACGAATATCAACAAGTGTGCTTACCTTCCGACCGCAGCAGTACCCGAGGCCCTGCATGACCGGGTCGATCTCCTGCTCAAACACCTCGGCCAGCTTGGAGCAGTACTTGTAGACGCGCGACGTCTTCCTGTTGTAGAGCCAGGCGTTGTTAAACATGAGCCAGACGTCGTCCACGTACTGCCAGGGCTCCTGGTACTGACCCGTGTCCAGTTTGCGCTTTATGGTTGACAAGTCGATGGGGTTCTTCACGATGTCAAAGTAGTCCTGCGTCAGACCCAGAATTTTTTAAACCAATGAGCAAACCAATAAAGCAAAAATAAAACCTATAGATGTGTGTGTGTGTGTGTGTGTGTGTGGGTGTGTGTGTGTGTGTGTGAGAGAGGTGTGAGAGTGAGGAACTTACTGGGATGCCCAGCAGTATGGGGTCCACAGGCTGGCGGAAAGGCAGAGACTCAGGGTCCTGTCTGTATAAAGACTCGAGCGTTGGCATCAGTGCCTGGCGTAGCTCCTCCGGTTTAAAGACTGAAGCGAAAATTAAAAAAAAAAGAATTTTATTGGTAAGGAAGGGGAAAAAAATAAATAAAGACGAAATTTTTCGCTAAAAAATAAATAAATAAATAAATAAAAATAAAACTCACTTTTCCGCCGAGATTGCGACGGCGAGGACGACGTCGTGCCGGCTGCGCTGCTTTCTTCCTCCTCTTTGGTCTCAACCTTAATGTCGGGCTTCTTATCTTCCATTTCCATCGGCTCCTGCTTGGGCTCCAAGCTGTCCGGCTCTTCCTTCTTGATCAGAGGACCAGAATCCTCTTCCACCTGCGACAATCACATAAATAATCATTTGAAGGTTAAATGAAATATAAAATAAATTATTTCAAGTTAAAAGAAAAATCCGTTGCGGATCCGGGACTCGCCTCCATCTTGGGTTCGGCTTTCACCGCACTGGACTCGAAGTCCTGCTCCTCTTGTTTGGGCTCTGCTTTGGGTTCGGCCGCAGGGGGCAACTCGGGGACGGCGTGCGCGTGAAGGTCTGTGCTCGCCGTCGACGCCGGAGTGGGAACTCTGTTATCGCCACTCTGGACACGTGCAAAGAGACTCCTGTTACACTACTGATCAAAAATCTAAGAGACTTTCATATGTGGTTCTAGAATAATCATACAGCAAAAGTTCACGTGCTCACCGGCGTGCCAGGATGGGGCTGTGGCAGGGCAGGCAGCTCGGTCTGAGGCTGCGAGTGGGGCGGCGTGCTCTGTGCCGGGCCGGGGGTGGGCGTGCCAGCCTGGTTAGTCTGCAGTGGCGGCAGATTAGCGCCTGTGCCCGGAGCGCCGACGCTAGGGGGCGGCGTTGCACCCAGAGGGGCCTGGGGAGGCGCCGGGCAGTTCATCTGCGAGCCCAGAGAGCCGAGTGCGTTCAGAGGGAGGTTCTGCGGCTGCTGGAGGGGAGAGGGGGTACAAGCAAAGTGTGTTGGTGTTGGCAGTCAATACTAACGATACGACGCACAATATAACGACAAGACGTTACCCTGAGCATCGTGTGCGTGTACAAGTGTGTGCTGGGTCAAACCTGAGGGACTGCCGTCTGCGTGTTGGGCTGGCCCGTGGTGACGTTCATCGGGTTAGCACCGGCTGAAAACTGCTGCATGAACTGCGGCTGATTTGCTGCTTGTGGCACCATGTTCCCGCCGTGAGGTCCCAGCATGCCTGGGTTCCCGCGTGCGCCGATCTGATCGAAAAGACAAATTAGAAATGATAAATTACCGGGTTCCTACACATTTTTGCATTAAAAAAATTCCAGACTCAAATATTCAGACTTCCCTAAAGATTTCTAAGACCATATATAACATCTGAAATAATGATTTAAAAGGCTTTCGAAAATATTTTTTGCTAATTTTTTTTATATATAAATCAATGTCCATACTTGTGTAGGAACGCTATTATTAATAACGCATATTTTGTGTGTGAAATAAAGCGAGAAAACACCAACTGGAGAAACAGAGGCCATGCTGATGGGTTGCGGGTGGCTCAATGGAGAGGCAGCTCGAGCGGTCCCTGGAGACACGTTCTGCATGGACATCGCATTGAACTGGTTTATACCTAAAGCATGAAAGCACAACAATGAATCCATGAGTTATCACACACACACACACACACACACACACACACACACACACACACAGATCACTTAGTATCTGTAATTAAAACAGGAAAAAAAAAAATGACAGCACCTTGGGTGACCTGCATGCGGGTTATCATCGGATTTGGCACGTTAGGCATAGGCACGGGTCCATCTTTATGAGGATACGGAGAAAGAGAACGATTGAGTGCTTGTGTGTGAGGAACATCTGTATTAGAGTGTACGGTGGGTAAAGCGTAAGAGACTCACTCTGAGGTCGGGGCCCCAAAGAGTTGGGTTGGTTCAGAGCGGGCTGCTGTGCCCCCGGTGTGGTCATAGGCGGCTGGTTGATTATTTGCTTCTGGAGCCGGGAACGCCTCTTCTCCTCCAGCTCCTTCTGGATCTTGTAAATCTTCTCGGCCAGGAAGTGGTAGTACTCGTCCTGCAAAAGTCAAACAAATATATAAAAATCGATGGAATATACTATACAGCACGAATCCGTGAGTCCTCGAAGTGCCGCCCGTCTCCTTACTCTGCTGTTGGCCGACTCGTACATGTCTCCCTCGACTTTCCGGGCGTACGCCACCAGATTCTCCATGCGCCGGTCCTTCAGAGCCGCGGGATCCGGCGTCGGGAAAATGGCCTGGACTCTGCACGAACAAACGCCTGCGTTAGCGCGGAAACACGCGGTTAGAACGCGAATGAATCGGTTCCGGATGCTTACAGTTTGTGGACGAGGTGGTTGCGGAGGTCCTGAGTGACGTGTTCGTGCCAGGCTTTTCTCACTCCGGTGGAGGACAGCGGTGCTGCCGTGGGCACGTTACCAAGAGATCCGACTGCCGTGCTATCGGACATCAGCTGACTACAAGAGAGAAGAAAAAAAAAAAAGAATGAGAGATTTGCCGCTATGTTGGAAATAAAGTACAAGATCCTGAAATACAGTGAGGTTGATTACTTGGCAGTGAGAGTGGATTGCATGTTGGCGTCGGGATGCAGTTTAGCTTGATCCGACATGGGCACGCCCATCGCCCCGCCGCTCATGCTCATCTGGTTGGGTCCTGCATGAGAAATGTGTTTCAGTACCAGAATGCCACTCACACACCGTAACAATGAGACTGACGCAATCAATTTCCGTTTTGTATGAGGTCAAACTATCTTTCTTTTTTTTTTTTTATTTTGGGAAGCGAGTACCGAGTGCGTTCAGCTGCCTCATCTGCTGGTGTGGGGTCTGTGCAGGCTGAGTGGGAGGCGTTTGGGTCTGCGCAGGGCTCTGGTTGCTGTAGGGGAGGCCGAGGGCGGCGTAGGCTCGCTGCATTGAGCTTGGGTCTATAGGAGCCGGGGTGTTTAGGGCCGGAGCCGTGTTCTGACCCGAACCCACTGGACCTATTGAGTTTTGCAGGCCCGTGTTAGGAGACGTCAGCATCGCTTTATATATAAAAAAAAGAAAAGGAAAAAAAAAAGAAGGGAATGATTACGAACATTACAACAGGGTTTCAGCAAGTTTCAGAGTCAAATATTAAGACTTAATAATTAAGACCAATTTAAACAAAGTTACATTAAAGACCAAAAACCTACATCAAAAACTGTTCGCAACTGGCCTTAACCGAGCCCTAAATTCATTTATTTCAAGCCAAGTATCCCTAAACATATACTTCACCATAGCTGTGGGAGTCTGCGATACAATCCAAAAGAGATTTACAGGCCAATAACAGAAATCTGATTGGCTGTTGTGTGTTTGACTCATTTGTAGTTGTAATACAGCTAATGATATCTGAGTATACCAAAACAAAGAACTACAACACCACAAAAACTAACAAACAAACATTCTAAAATTCTACCATTCTCGTTTTAAATGAGCGTTAGAGGCAGCATTACAGGAGCATCGAAAAATTAAGATCCGGTTAAAATTATTCAAGACCCAAAACTGCAAATTCAACACTTTTTAAGGCCTAAAATGTAAAATTTTTACCCCCCTTTTATTATTTTTTTTCCATGGAGACCCTGTAAAAGCAGACAATGGGCACTCTTCCACGGAATATTGTACAATTTGTGTGTGTAAAAGGGGGTATAAAGCATGTAGTTTCTCCCCCTCTTGTAAAGTTGCAGTAAATGGACATGCAATAAACGGAGAAAAGGAAGGACTTTCTTTATTTACTACTGGTGGCATAACGCCTTAATAGATAAAATGTTAGGGAGTAACTTTGTCCTTCAACTTTGGTAAAAAAAAAATGAGGGGGAGGGGATGGTGTGAAAAATGAAGAGCAATAGGTTATTTTGGAGGGAGTTGGGGTTAGCAGACTCACGCTGCTGGTTGCGCTTGTCGCTGGCATTCTTTAACGGGAGGCACACGGGGCAGTCGTGCCGGGTGCAGTTCTTCCAGTGAGAAATAATTTGCCTCGAGGACGCACAGTGAGCCACTGCAGACAGAAGACGAGGGAGAGAGAGAGACGAGTGAGCGAGCGAGCGTTTAAAAAGTGCTGAAAGTGCGTTTTGGCCTGAGCAACTCACCCTGACAGGACTTGCCGGCCTGACAGTGGGTCATGTGGTTGAGAACGTTCTTCATGGTCTTGCAGTGGGGCAGGGCACAGGCCCGCACCTCGCCGTTTGCCTGCTCGCGTCGCTGGCACTTGTGCGCGTGGAGCAGCAGGACCAGCTGCTGCTGGATCAGCTTGCGCTTCTCCGGGTCAGCCGTGGGACCGGCAGGAACGCCCTGACAACCAACCATTCCCACGGACACCTGCTGCGGCGCCTGGGGCTGCACACAAAAAACACACAAGGACGCGCTCGTTGTGGACAAATAAACAGATTCTGATCCAATTAACAGCCGATATGAGTCATGATGGCAGGCAGGTAAGAAAAAAAAAAAAAAAAGACATCCAACCAAGAAAAGCTGCGAACTGAATCGTTTGTGTGAAACAAACCAGCGTCGAAACACTCACCATGTTCGGTACATTCGGCACAGCGGCTCCCTTTAGATCAGCGCCGAAAGCTGGCAGACTGTTCGCCAGCGCTGCTTTATTTTGCATCTGGGCACCCGCTGTCGCTAACTGCTGCCCACCCGCCTGGTACTGACCGAATGGACTGCCACCCCCGGCCATGCCCATCTACAAACAAACAGGAAGGAGAAAATGTTTCATATGATACATATGAAGCAGCAATAAGATTCACTCCCTATTGCGACGCAGCGTGATCCGAATCCGATGCGAAACCATGCCATGGGAAAAAATAAGATGCTGTACAATTCACTATGGTACGGATAGTTGGGTTCAGGCAGACAGCAAATAATAAATTTACCTAAGTGCCTATTGCCTTCTAATGCATGGCCCTTCCACAAACAAGCCTTAAAAAAAATAAATAACTAAATAAAAACAACACACAAGACAAAAGTCTAAATAAAACCAGACGATCCAGTTTGTAGACCCTTGCAAGGCTGGAATGGGTTACAAGATCATCAGCAAGAAACTTGGTGAAAAACAGAACACTGTTGGTGTGATCATTTGAACACAAGAACACAATCCCAACTGTCAAACATGGAGGATGAAACATTCTGCTTTAGGGCTGTTTCTCTGCAAAGGGTACAGAAAGACTTGACCACATGTATGGGGCCATGCACTGTAGGATCTTGGATGAGAACCTCCTCAAAAAAAAACATTCATACAAAATCATACAGCCAAGGCTTGTATCCCATTCCAGCCTTGTGCAGGTCTACGATCTTGTGCCTGGCGTCCTTTGACAGCTCTTTGGTCTTGCCCATGGTGGTGGAAAAGTTTCAATGGAAGAGGTTGATTTTGTGACTGGTGCAATTTATATACATAAGTTGATATTAGAAGCACTTTCCTAAAGGTACAGGACTAATTTGGGTCTGTGGGAGACAGAATTCTTGCTAGTTGGTACAGGATCAAATATATATGTTTAAAATGTTATGTTGCCACCTGATACTACAATTGTTCAAATATATATATTATTTACTCAATCAATCTACACTCAGAATTTCATAATAACAAAAAAACCCTATTTCATTAAAAATCTTCAGGCCCTTTGCAACAACACTTGAGCTCAGGTGCCTCCAATCTCTCTTGATCGTTGCTGAGATGTTTCTACACCTTGACTGGTTTTGACTGGACATGATTTGGCAAGGTTCACAACTCTCTATAGAAGGCCTCACAGCTGACAATGCAGCATAGAACACAAACCAAACAATGAGGTCGAAGGAACTGCCGGCACCGCTCAAAAACAGAATTATTGTAAGGCACAGATCTGGGAAAACCTACTCAAGATTCCCAAGAGCACAGAAGCCGCCATAATTCTCAAATGGAAGAAGTGTGGCACAACAAGGGCTCCTCCAAAAGCTGGTCGCCCAGCCAAACCAAGCAATTGGTGGAGAAGGGCCTTAGTAAGAAAGGTGACCAAGAACCCACAAGAACTGACCTCTGGAGATCCTGTGTAGAGATGGGAAAGTTCCAGAAAAATAACCATCACTGCAGCCCTCTACTGATCCGGACTTTATGGCAGGCTGGCTGGTCTGATAAAACAAAAATTGGCCTCTAAACAATAGATCTGGAAGAAACTAGACATCACTCAACACCTGCCCAAAACCATCCCAAAAGTAAAGCATGGTGGTGGCAGCATTATAGCGTGGGAGTGTTTTTCTGCAGCAGGGTCTTGGCAGGAGGTCTAGGGTTGAGGGAAAGCTGAATGGTACAGAGATGCCCTAAACAAAAACCTGTTCCACGGTGCTCAGGACATCAGTCTGGGCTGAAGGTTCATCCTCCTACAAAACAACCACCCCAAAAACACAGCCAAGACAACTCCGTCAATGTCCTAGAGTGGTCCATCCAGTGCCATGACTTGAATACGACTGAACAACTCTGGAGAGACCTGAAAAGGGCTGTCGACCAACAATCCCCATCCAACTTGACCCAGCTTTTTAGAATTTGCCATGAAGAATGGATGAAAATGACCACAATGCAGGTGTGCTTGTTGCATCATTCACAAAAGGTTTCGAAAGCTGTAATTGGGAGGTGGTCAATGGTGCTTCAACTAAGTACTGTGTAAAGGGTGTGTGTGTGTGTGTGTGTGTGTGTGTGTGTGTGTATATTTATATATATATATATAATACACACACACACACACACACACACACACACACACACACACACACACACACAGTACAGACCAAAAGTTTTCTTTATTTTCATGACTATTAAAATTGTAGAGTCACACTGAAGGCATCAAAACTATGAATTAACACATGTGGAATTATATACATAACAAAAAAGTGTGAAACAACTGAAAATATGTCATATTGTAGGTTCTTCAAAGTAGCCACCTTTTGCTTTGATTACTGCTTTGCACACTCTTGGCATTCTCTTAATGAGCTTCAAGAGGTAGTCACCTGAAATGGTTTTTACTTCACAGGTGTTCCCTGTCAGGTTTAATAAGTGTGATTTCTTGCCTTATAAATGGGGTTGGGACCATCAGTTGTGTTGTGCAGGAGTCAGGTGGATACACAGCAGATAGTCCTTCTGAATAGACTGTTAGAATTTGTATTATGGCAAGAAAAATGCAGCTAAGTGCAGAAAAACGAGTGGCCATCATTACATCATGAAATGAAGGTCAGTCAGTCCGAAAAATTGGGAAAACTTTAAAAGTGTCCCCAAGTGTAGTCACAAAAACCATCAAACGCTACAAAGAAACTGGCTCACATGCGGACCGCTCCAGGAAAGGAAGACCAAGAGTCACCTCGGCTGCGGAGGATAAGTTCATCCAAATCACCAGCCTCAGAAATCACAGGTTAACAGCAGCTCAGATTAGAGACCAGGTCAATGGCACACAGAGTTCTAGCAGACACATCTCTACAACAACTGTTAAGAAGAGTGTGTGTGAATCAGGCCTTCATGGTAGAATATCTGTTAGGAAACCACTGCTAAAGAAAGGCAACAACCAGAAGAGACTTGTTTGGGCTAAAGAAAACAAGGAATGGACATTAGACCAGTGAAAATCTGTGCTTTGGTCTGATGAGTCCAAATTTGAGATCTTTGGTTCCAACCACTGTGTCTTTGTGCGACGCAGAAAAGGTGAACGGATGGACTCTACATGCCTGGTTCCCACCGTGAAGCATGGAGGAGGAGGTGTGATGGTGTGGGGGTGCTTTGCTGGTGACACTGTTGTAAATTTATTCAAAATTGAACGCATACTGAACCAGCATGGCTACCACAGCATCTTGCAGCAGCATGCTATTCCACCCGGTTTGCATATAGTTGGACCATCATTTATTTTTCAACAGGACAATGACCCCAAACACACCTCCAGGCTGTGTTAGGGCTATTTGACCAAGAAGAAGAGTGATGGGGTGCTGCGCCAGATGACCTGGCCTCCACAGTCACCGGACATGAACCCAATCGAGATGGTGTAGGGGTGAGCTGGACCGCAGAGTGAAGGCAAAAGGGCCAACAAGTGCCAAGCATCTCTGGGAACTTCTTCAAGACTGTTGGAAGACCATTTCAGGTGACTACCTCTTGAAGCTCATCAAGAGAATGCCAAGAGTGTGCAAAGCAGTAATCAAAGCAAAAGGTGGCTGTTTTGAAGAACCTACAATATCACATTTTTAGTTGTTTCACACTTTTTTGTTATGTTTATAATTCCACGTGTTCATTCATAGTTTTTTATGCCTTCAGTGTGAATCTACAATTTTCATATTCATGGAAAAAAAAAAAAACTCTTTGAATTAGAAGGTGTGTCCAAACTTTTGGTCTGTACTGTATATATTATATATATATAAAAATTACATTTCTAGAATATTCTGTTCTCATTTTCTTATTAAAAATCGTTTACGAATGTTACGATTTAACATTTTCAAATCGTAAAAATGTTTCCCCAAGTGCAATCTCCAAAACCATTGAATGCTATAATGAAACAGGCTCTCATTAGAAAAGGAAGACTAAGAGCTACCTCTGCTGCAGCGCATAAATTTATTAAAACGACCAGTTCTAGAAAACTATTTAATTCTCAGAGTTCAAGTGGCAGATATATTATAACATTAAATGTTCAGAGTAGACTGAGTGAGTCTGGCCTGCATGGTCAAATTGTGACAAGAGCCATTATTTTGGGAAAAACAACAGAGTCGCTAGAGCTAAGAAACACTAAATCCAGTTAACATGGTTCAGGATGAGTTGGGCTGGAGAGCGAAGGAAAATCAGCCAACAAGCACTTAACACCTCTGGGCACTGGATCATGGCAAAAACCAATCCAGGTGACTAGCTCATAAGGCTGACTGACGGACTTCCCCATCATTTTTTGGTGAGGCAGCATGACATTTTCCCTTCAACTGAACTAGGAGACCAAACTCTGTTCCAGCATGACACAAAGCCAGCTCCATGAAGATATGCTTAACATGGGTTGGAGGTCTAACCTCAATCCTACTGAAAACACCCATGTGTCACAAATCTTCACAAGCACACTCAAAAATCTAGTGGAACATCTTCCCTTAAGAGTGGAGGTTCAGCAAATGGGACTAAATGTGGAATGTTTAAAAATACAAACCATTTGATTCTTTTTAAATCTTTTTCCTTATTAAATAAAAAAAATCCCCTTATCATACCAATGAGTGCAAAAATAAACACTAAAATGTTTAGGGTGGAGAAAAACAGGCGTGCCTTCGAGCACCAAGAAACCTCTTCCTCTCTATCAGACTCTCAAGTGCACCCTCCCCCCTTCCTTCTACTTTCGTTCATCCACTTCAACACTTCCCCTCCTCCCTCCGCCGCTCGCTCACTCCAGGCAGCATGCCGGCCGCTCTCCTCTGTTGACATCGCTCCAGCGGACCAGATAAAAGAGGCCAGCTGAGCACCGCACGCGCTGCCACTCCTCCTCTCTCGCTCTCTCTCTCGCTTTCTCTACACACACAGCTCTATCCTGACCCTCCTCCCGCTGTGCTTACTCATTCACATACAGATTTGTGGCACTCTTTGGCTTGGCTCATGCTCTCTCTCTCGAGTCTCTCAAGAGCTGTAGCTGCCACTCTGCTCGCTATCTCTTAACACGCCAACACACACACACACACACACACACACAAAATGACTGCTCAGATGACGTTGATTCTTGTTCCTCAGAAATGTTGCAGCCCCGAATCTCAAGTCTTGCGCAAAATTCTGCTATCCACACACGCACACACACACACACACACATATATACACGGCGTATAAGAGTATTATGTTGAACAATCTTTTCCCCAATAGAAACACCTCAAAAGCATGAGAAATAGGGGCCTCCCCAGATGACGCAAAGTTGCTCTAGACACAAGAGAAAGTACAGTGGTGCTCTGATGTGGTAGCAGTACAGCGCAGGAGTGTGAGAAGTGTGTGTGAGCCACCCGAAGCCTTCCAACCAGCTTCCTGTGAAACCGCAGCGAAAGGTCGATATCCTGTTTCACGGTTCTTACAGAGGAAACCAATAGCGCATCTGTGACGTGTGGACGGCCTCCGAATCTCGGCGTTGATTTCTCGGTATCGGTAATTTCATTAATCCAAAGGAACCCAAATTATTTAAAAAAAAAAGGATTTTCCTACAGTGCACTGGGGAAAAACGTGCATACGAAATGGACGCCGGTACAAAAACTTTTTTATAACCAGAGATAAACATCTAAAGGAAACCGATCCACCCTTTTAAATCAAGACCCTCTTTAGTCCCAGAATTCTCAGGTTTACTAGACACATTTAACATACGTAAAATGAAGCATCAGTCTCCTTTCAAAGTTTCCAATTGGTCCAAGACTACTAGAGGTATAACGTTACTCGTATTCATACCGTACTGTCTCGGTTCAATTCTTTTTACTTTTTTCTTTAACGTGGGTAAAATCTAAATTCACTCACGGACGTATTGAGTGGTAAACTGCAAGTTTGTTTAGTTTTCGCCTCACACTTTAAGCGCAGTGCCTCTGATTTATTATTCTTGAATTTGAAAACACACACAATAATGCCAGGGGTAAAAAAGAAAAAAAAAAAAAAAAAAAAAAAAAAAAAAAAAAAAAAAAAAAAAAAAGAGAACCCTATAGTTAGCACAGTGTCACTGTGGCTACTCACTTCATACCAAAAATATGCGTTGTTGGTTATTTTATTTTATTTATTTTGTTAAATAATATTTTATATATTATTTAATCAAGCAGTTGTTTTATTTAAAATTGTTTTAAAATGTAAAGTTGTTAATAAAAAACGACAAGTCATTTTGGACTTCTTTCTCTAACCGTACTGAAATTTAACCAAACCGCGAGTTAAAAACCGGAGTACGTACCAAACCGCTAATCTTTGTGTACCGTTACACCCCTAGTGGCTGCTAAACGGTACTGAAACGTCTCTGTGACGCATGCTGGGGATTTCAGAGAACAGACGAGGAGCTATCACAAAACTTCAGCTTGACCTTAAAACGGGCAACGAGAAAATAAGAGCGAGCCTCTCACCTTGTTCATGTTGCTTGATTGCTGCGGGTTAATGCCCATCTGCTGAGCCCCTTGCGTCAGGGTCTCGGCCAGCACGCTGCCCGCTCCTCCGGGTGCTGCCCCCGCCGCCGCCACCTGCTGCCCGACAGACGCCGGCCCCTGATACTGCATGCCCGGTGCGCCTCTGCCGCGCCCCCCGGGCCCCAGCGTCCCGTTCATCACCTGGCCCTGCTGCTGTGCCGCCGCGCTCTGTGCCATCATGCCGTTGTTTAGCATGGCCTGGTTGAAGCCAGGGTTCAGGCCCATGCCGGCGCTACCCGGCGGAGCGCCGCCCGCTGGCTTGGGCGTCGGAGAGGCGTGCGAAGGGGAGCCCTGGCCCAGCGGGCTCTTACCCAGAGCACCCAGCTGAGGCCCCATGCCCCCCCCTTGACCCGGGCTGGACGAGTTTAGGCCCGTCCCGCTGCCCGCCCGCAGGAGCTCTGAGAGCTGCTTGTGCTTCGCGGCGGCGTCCGCCATCCCCGTCGCACCGCCTCCGCTGCCGTTCGAGGGCATGGCCATCAGACCGAGGTCTCCGTTCGGGCCGCTCGGAATCAACTCGTCAGGCAGGTTGCTCTCCAGGTCGTCCCAGGACAATGAGCTCAACTCTGGGAATAAGCAAGAAACAAAGGGTCAATCATGTTCACGCATCATCTCAAGCTAAAGGAAAAGGGGGCGGGGTTATACCAGTCAAAACAACGTTAGTAAAGTATTTTTTTACATTTAATTAAGGAATATCGACACATGCTAAAATGTAGACATGAAATCACCTCCAGAGCACTTTAAACCCAAAACCCAGATCTCTTTTCTTCAGTCTACAGAGCGTCACAGCTATTTACACGCGCCGCGTGGGTTTCCCGGTCGTGTGATTGAGATGCGGCGCGTGTAGCATGAAGCGGCTGGCGGTAAATGAGGGCACTCTGTCAGCAGGTGCGTGACACTAGAGAGACTCCAGAGATCATCTCCTTCCTCTTTTATCGCCCTCACACACACACACACACACACACACACACACGGCCTTGCCAGCATACAGCCCTCTCTGTCGGTCTCCCTTTCATTCACACGGCTCCTATCTCTCCATCTTTGTGCTGAATCACTCCTTTAACAGCGCATCGAGCACACACACATACGCACGCTCGAGCACGCGCGCACACCCTGGAGCGGAGCCAGGAGGCACAGCGCTGCACGCCATTGTTTTGATTTCACAAGCCACGTGAAGCTCCGAGTCGCAGCGTCGTGAACGGAGAAAGATTCTCTGCGATACGACAAGACGAAAGGAAACAATTCACGCGTTTTGAGACTTTCCCGGGTGTTGTGACAACGTTCTTGAGCAACGACCACTTCTAACTTGCGTGTTTGATTCGTCCGCGAGCCTGAAAGTGGGAACGTCTTCCGCTCGAGTTTCACCTCGATCCACCGTTTCGTGTTCCAGCCGCTTTTGTGGAGTTTTGTGGGCGGCCCAAAACTACGAGAAACGTCTACCCGAACTCCACACACTGAGGACTGTATCACTCCATCCCTCGCTACCTCTCCTCCCGCTCCGTCCAGACTCTCCCTCCCTCCTTCTCCCTTCTCATACAGCTCCCTCCGTCTATAAATAAACACGCGGGGCAGCTGCAGCTGTCGGTCGCTGGGGCCGGCGTGATAGTTGGCCGTCTGGGCTGGAACAGGTGCAGCACGCTCGGGGTTTTCGCTCGCCTGTGACAGAGGGAACCCAGCTCTGCCATTACACCTTTGTCCCCCCCTCCCCATGGACTCGCCAAGGCTCCAGCAACGACCTTCTTACACGTGTGGAAAGCACAGCAACAGGCCTCCGGAGCTTCTACTTCTGAAATGGTGTAAAGCTGAGCCACTTTAAATTCTACACCGGGGCTAATTTTCTGATGCTGTGATTATGGCAAACCTCATGTTCCTAAACACCTGCGTACACTTCCTCTATGCGATCGCATTATTTTTTTTTGCGCTGACCACAAGAGGGAATCATCACGTCTGTTCTGGTTTACGAAAACCTGAGCAGGTTAAATCCGCCCTTACACGTGCCTGTGGAGATGATGACGCAGACGTCTTGTCCGACTTTCTGAGAGACTCGGGCACGGCAGCCTGACGTTACTCGACACACCAGGGCGGTGAGCCAGCTGCCTGTGGAGCACCTCCAGTGGAACTCCTGACCATGAACTCTGCTCCTTCGTGAGCGCCAACCACAGCAGCAACTCCAGACGTTCAACACGAGTAACATATCAGCGCAGAGCGATAGTCATCCCTACACACACTCATTTCCCAGATGGAAAACCGAGCCACTGATCCTTTGTGGGAAAATCACCAAACGCAAAGCCGTCTCATCCCTTTTACAATCTTTCCCAGTTTTCTGGCTCGTTCCTTCTCCTTTGCTTTCTTTTTCCTTCTCAATTCTCTCACCCTCTCTCTCGGATTCCCTGCTTTCTCAGGACTCTCTCAGGCTCTGTCGATCTCTTAGTTTCCCTCTAGTCCTTGGATATCTTTTTTTCTCCTTCCTCAATTTCTCTTTTGTCTATCTTCTGGTTCTTCCCTTCCTCTTCGGTTCACTCTCCCTCAAGTTTTCTTTCCTGTCAAATTCTCTCCGGTTTTCCATTCCTACAGCTCTCTCTTATTTACTATTTCTGGGTTTCCCTTCCTCTTAAGTTCTCTTTCTCTCTGGTTCTCGCTTCCGCTCGTGTTTTTTTCTCTCTGGTTCTTACTTTATCTCAGGTTCTCTCACAAACACGCTCTCTCTCTCGTTTTCTATTGTTCTCAGGTTCTCGCTCTGTCCTTCTCTAGTTCTCCCCCTTATTCTCAGGCTCTCCTTTCCAGTCAAACAACTTGTTTTTTCACAACGTAATAAAACACTCTGCAAACAGATGACACTGAAGTGTCTGTACCCGGGTGAAGCGGCAAGAGTCTCCCACGTGTGTGTGTGTGTGTGTGTGTGATACTGACAATCGAGAACAAACCATCAGGCGACTCCCCAAACCCCCAAAATATATTTAGAGCAGAACCGCCGTAACGTCAATCAAGCAACACTATTACGCCATCGTTCTGATCTTTTTTTTTTATTGTGAAAATAATGTTTTTTTTACAGAGGGACCGAGTGACAGCGAACGAGACGGAGGGAGCGTGGGCTCGGGTTCTCTAGAGTCGTTCTGAAGGAAAAACCGTGAAGAAAAAGTTCAAACAAAAAATAAAACAAAACATGGTATTGCAGTCGGTGTGTGCAATCAAGTGGCCTGTGAAAGTGTTTTTGTTTGGGAGAAACATCTCGGCTCCAATACCAGATTAAACACGCAAACCTCCAGGCTCAGCTCCTGAGCGTTCCTTTTTGCCTGGAACACGGTTTGGTTTCGTTAGTTTTTTTATAAAACAAACATTAAAAGATATCTAAGGGTGCGAAGGCACACAATATAGGGGCCTATAAACGTCCTGCACGTGCCTCAGTCCTGCGCTACCGATCCGCCCTCACGTTTTATACCAAACAAAATCTCTAAAAGTCGCGTTTCCTCACAAGAGGAATCGCACAGGAGGAGCTTCGTGACTCACACACACACACACACACACACACACACACAAACACACACACGGAGCGTAAACGTAAACAGATGCCGCAGAACCGGACTAATTACGTGCTGAGGAGATAAATAATAATAAAAAAAAACGTGTAGTTCCCATTTACAAGAATGCCATTCGTACTCGCCGTGAACTATTCTATACTACAGACGTTCTGACGCGATTACGTGAACTTTTGTTTATTTTTATCAAATTGTACACGTGAATATTTTTTGTTCTTCTGGACTAAACCTTTAAAAAAAAATTCAGACTAAACACGTGAACGCTTGCATTCATGGTTAGTGTACACGTGAACGCTTGCATTCATGGTTAGTGTACACGTGAACGCTTGCATTCCAAATGAGGTCTGCACGTGAATGCTCTATTTAGGGTTAGAGTGTACACGTGAACGCTTTTATTCATGGTTAGAGTGTACACGTGAACGCTTTTATTCATGGTTAGAGTGTACACGTGAACGCTTTTATTTATGGTTAGAGTGTACACGTGAACGCTTTTATTCATGGTTAGAGTGTACACGTAAACGCTTTTATTCCAAGGTGAGCATGTCACCACTTAATCGGATGTACATGTAAACACCTTTGCATGTACGTAAACAAGTACCTGTCATACTTAACGGCTAATGTGTACACGTGAACGCATTTATTCCGATCGTGGTGTACAAGTAAACGCTTTTATTACTATTCATATTTACACGTACTTTTATTACGATGAAGGTGCACACGTGAACGCTTTTATGATGATGAAGGGGCACGTGTACGATTTTATTACGATTGAGGTGCACCCGTGAACGATTTTGTTACGGTTAAGGTGCACACGTGAACGATTTTATAACGTTAACGGTGCACACGTGAACGATTTTATAACGTTAACGGTGCACACGCAGACGATTTTATGATGATGACGGTGCACGTGTATGCTTTTAATTACGATTGAGGTGCACACGCAAACATTTTTGTTCAATTAAGGTGTACAAGTAAATGCACACAAACGCTTTTATTACGATGAAGATGCACACGTGAACGCTTTTATCACGATGAAGGTGCACATGTGAGCACTTAATTACGATGAAGGTGCACACGTGAACGCTTTTAATTACGATGAAGGTGCACACGTAAACGATTTTATTGCGATGAAGGGGCGTGTGTATGCTTTTATTACGATTGAGGTGCACACGTGAACGCTTTTATTACAATTTAGGTGCACGTGTCAGCACTTATCACGATAAAAACGTACGCATTAATGTTCATTGATTAGACCTCATGCTAAAGGTTCTTTTTAGAATTCTTTTTATCATGATGCGTATTATAAATAAACTTTCAAAACAGATGTCAAACTGCTTTGTGTCCTCACATATGAAGAAAATGCAGGAGAGAGACTGTACGTTTATAGCTGCTATAACGTGAGAGCGTTTTATCGGAGCGTTATTAAAGCCGCCATCAGCTTGTCTGTATAAACGCCTTAGAAAACGCTTCCAGGGTGAATTCATGAAGGGACTCCTCCTGCCCCCAAGATGTTTCGTTTGCTAACAAGGAGATTCTCTTTCACTCGAAGTAGATAACGTGCTTGAATCCGTACTCGTATACTGGCGCACTACAGGGGGTTCTAAAATGGCGAGACGTCGTGTGTGTATATAGCGCACATCAGGCACTGATTATTTTCATAGGACAGCGAGTGTTTAACAGTTTTATCCCTTTAAGGTTGCGTATAAACAGTGATGTGGAAGTGGTGGAACTCGCTGCATTTTTTTTCTTGCTTCATATAATGGCTTTTAAACGTATTTGACGCCGTGTTTCACTGAAGCGCAATCGTACGTTTAAACGCATCGTGTTAAAGAATTATTACCTCGGAAATATGTAAAAAAATAAAGGATCTAGGAGGACATACAGCGCACGCCAAACGCTGGTTATTTTCCCACGACTGCATACCTAGCAAGTGTTTTCTTTAAAAAAATCAAAAATACCAAATGCACATTAAAACGTTATGACTGCACACCTGGAAAGGGTTTTATTTCTAAACGCTTGGACAGGACAGTGACGTTTTAAAAACGCTTCGACGTGGCCAATTTTTATTTATTTATTTATATAGGTCGCCTTTTAAACACGCATCACTTGCTAGTCGTTTATTTCTAAAAGCTTGGACAGGACAGTGACGCTTTTTCTCTCGCTTTCTTTTTCGTAATTCGAAATCGTGTTTCACTGAAGTGTCCTTTAGTCACTACCTCAGAAATATCATCCAGGATGCTGATTATTTTCCTACGACTGAATGCCTCGAATGTTTCATTTCTTTGGACTTTTTGTTATTTTAAGAACTTTGGAACGTATTTGAAACGTGTGTCAGCGAAAAGTCCGTTAAAAAAAGTGTAAGAGAATCTAAAGACCTAAATTGAACCAAAAGACCTCAGAAAATCCTCCAGGATGCTGATTATTGTGCGACGACCGAACACCTTTCGTCCTAAACGCACGGAAAAGACAGCGACGTGTAAGAAGCGCCTTCGATACGTGAGAATTTTGTATCTTCTTTGTACGGATGTGACCTTTTAAACTCAATACGTGTAGATTCGTATGCACTAGAGTACTACGACGTGTACAGGTGAGTGTTATTACTGAATGTATGGAGAGGACAGTGACGTTTTCAAAGTGCTCGCCGGACGTGTCCAAACTTCTCTTTTACTGCCTTTTAAACGTGTAAGAAACGCTCTGTTTCAACTAGAAGCCAGAGCGCCAATGACTTGTTACTTCAAAAAAATTTAAATGTCCAGGATGTTGATTATTTTGCCATCACACACCTTCAGAGTATTGGTTTATTTCCAAACACGTGGACGGGACAGTAGTCATCGGATTCCTTCTCTTGCGTTTTTTATGACGTGTAAACGTATAGAAATCTGACGTTTCACTCTATAAAGAGCTTTACATCGACCTAAAGAGCTGCTTTAGTTACAATTAATGACTTATCGCCTCAGAAGAATCATCCAGGATGGTGATTATTTTCCTACGACCGAGCGCCTCGCTGTCTAGTTCGATTCTGGATGCGCAGACAGGACCAGAAACGTGTAAGACTGCCCAAAACACGTAGATGTGTGCACTACAGTAGGGCAGACATGGAGGACAAGCCAGACGCTGATTGTTTTTCTACAGCCGCATGCCTTGCAGGGTGTTTTATTTGTGAACGCACGGACAGGTGTCTTTAGAGTTCACATTTCTTCGTCTTTTGTTTTACTAGACTTTGAAAGGTCTCTGTAACTGTGCATTGAGGGAGGGTACAGAGCTGCTTTTTGTTTTTTTAGAGCTTCATATTGACCTAAAGAGCAGCTTTGGTTACTTTTACCTCAGGAAACTCCTCCAGGATGAATAGAGGAGTTCCCTATAGGGTGCATGACCTGTTCCTGTCCCGCGCGCGCTCCTCACAGACAGAACAGAGCAGTACGCCTCCGTCCTCGCGCACTTGCCTACTACACAGGGTGGAACACCGCCGAGGCGTCACGCGCGCCTTCCAGCCGTCCACTGACGTCCCCGATCCGCACTTTCCGCACTTCACACGCGCACTGTCGAGAAGCCTCAGGCGTTTTCTGTCCATTCTGAGGCTTCTTTTATCATCATTTTTTTACTCTCTTGCACATGTACACCTGTTTAGACTCATCCGAAAGCCGAATGTTTATACGGTTCAATTAAAACAGTGTGAATGCTGACAGAAAAACTAATTACGCTGCAAAAGAGGGAAAGAAATGAATGTTAGCTGTTAGCTAGCGGAGCTCTGAAGGGTAAACACGGCACTTTTACTGCGAACAAAACAATCCTGAGGAGAAAAATGAGCCAAGACGATCAATGTAGGGTTTTGTTGAAGTTTTAAAGTGTAAAAGGTGAGAAAAGGCCGTGAGTAAACGCGCTGTTGTGTGTGTAGATATGAGTGTAGAAGTTGTGAGCTAGCGGTTACCTGGCCCGTCTGAGGCAGGTGCTGTCATCTTCGGCCTCTTCGCGCTCGGAGGTCCAGCATCCAATAGATTATCAGCCATTTTTTTTTTTTATTTTAAAATGGAAAAAATGAAAATCCTTGAGGCGAAGTGGATTTTTTTATATATATATAAAAAAATGAAGCGAAATTCACTTCTACGTTCGAGTTGCTAATTAGCTGAAGCTAAGCAGCGAGGAGGGATTCTCAAAGAAGCAACAGCGCCACCGCCATTTACCCCATGATAATCCAACACCCAACACCCACATTATCGTCGGTAAATCAGCCCCAGAAAGATTATTAAATATATAATTTCCTTTCAATAAATAAAAAGGTTTTTTTTTATGGCGAAAGAAACCGTATAGATGGAGATATTCCGGAGGAATCGTGCGGGCGGTCGGTCGTGGCGCCGATGTTAAATGTGCATCCTCATCAAAACCTTTTCTCTGACGTCAAAAAAAATCGTGCAAAACGCTCCAAACGTGCACAAACGCATCCTAAAATCCCTCCTGGTTGTTCTTATATTTTCAAATAGTTTCTTCTTTTTTTTCTCCTTCTTCTTGCAGCCGCCGTGCCGTCGATGCCCTGCGCCGAGATCCGCTCCCCCTGTCTCGGTGTGAACGACACGGAGCGAACGGGGAAATCAAAGGTAATAACGCGAAAGAACGCGAGGAGGAGGGGGTTTTTTTTTTTTTTTTTTTTTGGGTTGGTTCGTGGCCGACGCGAATGCCGACGAATCCCGGGCTTTTTTTCCGCCCGAATCGGCTCCGTAGCGCTTCACCGGAGGTGCCTCGGACCGCGAGCTGTCGCCGGACGTCGCCTCGGATGCGCCGTTCCCGAGTTAAAAACCAGCGCCGTGTCGAAATCCCGATTTCCGAGCCGCGACAAGATGGCGGCTGTTGATTCCTTCGATACAAAAAAAAAAGTTTTTTTTTTCCAGCGACAGGGGGAGGGGCATGCGTGCGTGCACGCGCTTACGTAATGAGCCGAACGTCACGCAAAAAAAAAAAAAAAGAACAGCGTACCCCCACTTTCAACCGATAGGAGGCGACAACTTACATATTGAAATAAATAAAATAAAACATCCAATCCAAAATATTCCTGAGGAGAAATGTGTTTAGGTTACACCGTTTTGTGATTCGGTTTGGAGTTTTTTTTTTTAAGAAATTTTATTTTCATTTTTTAACGAGCCTACACCTGCATGCAGGAGCGGACGTAATAAGACGAGTGTCACGCAAAAGCGCGCATTGCCTAGTTCAACCGATAGGGGGCGACAAATTATCAGACATGCCTACTTTTTCAACTAAACAATTTTTCTTTAGTACAAACTCCGTTTTGGTTTTTTTATTTGGGTATTTTTCCCCTTTTATAACAGAACGGGTACAAAAATGATCCCCTTTTATTTTTCCAATAACCAAAAAAAATGTTTTTCTGGGAACATTATAATTTCTTTCTGAGAGGCAGGCACTTCGAGCGTAACGCATCAATGTCGCAAAAAATGTGATGTAAAATATTTTTAAATATAAAAAAATATATATTTTCTTTAAATCTGTCATCATCGCGTGTTTCTTCTCGTGAACAAAATTTGGTTACATCACTTTAAAATCCGTAGAAATGCGATTAAAATGGGTTTTAAAAAAAATCAATTTAAATACTAGCTTAAAAATCATTTGTAATTTTAGTAGAATTACATCAAATTCAAAGTGACTTGAATCTTATTTGTCTTACCAATATTTAAATGACATCACAACTTTTTAACCCCACACACACACAAATAAATCACAACCACACACTAGCACACCAGTGACAATTTTTTTTTTTCTCCATAGTTTTTTTTTTTTTTTCCTGCTCTCCAAATCTGGCACATGCACGTTTTTTTCTCTCAATCATGAAAATAAAATAAAAAAGAAAGAAAAAATAATACATTAGGATATGTACATACAAAGTGAATTGTGCAAATGTATACAGATTATGCTCATGTATGGATTAAATGTATAATGTGCACAAAAAAAATCATAAATTCATATTCAAACGTGACATACTATACACGCGCACACAAAAAAACATCTAAGGCAAAATAAATTTGTCAGATCTCTTTGGTTCACATAAAAACATCCTCCCATATGGCAAATATATAATACTCATTTTTACAAAAAAAAAAAAAAAAAAAAAAAATTGAGGGGACATTTTTTTTTTTTTTTTTTTTTTTTTTTTTTTTTTTTTTTTTTTTTTTTTTTTTTTTCCCTTTAATAGCACACCCAAACCTAATCCATATTTTCTTTTACACATGTATTCATCTTCAAATAACTCATCAGCTTATTACATAAAGGCACGATTTTAACAGATTTCTCCTCTCAGGATTAAGTGAAATTCACAATATTTGAATATTAATAATTTATGCCCCAGGTCTTTAAAACCATCAAAAGACTCGTCCCGTTTAAACATGTAGACGGGAGTGATTTCATTTTATTACAATATCCACTTAGTTGGTTTGCGAGCTAGTATTCTAAATTCTTCTCCTCCCATCACAATGTTACACTACACCGTGTCCCAAATACCGTTTGACATACCGTCAGTGACTACCACTGTAGAGAGACACACAAAAAATCAAAAGGACAAGACAGACTTCTATTGCTTGAAATGTCATAATTACAAGATGAGCGCAACGCCATTGACATAACTACCACTACAGAGTCTCTACGATCCTCGAAATCTATTGTGCACGTATGAGACGCTTGCAAAAGGTGTCCTGATGGTAGTTCCTTAGTCTGTCAGACTAAATGAAATGAAACGAATGAAAGGGAGTCACCGATGGAGTGATAAAAACATTTTTGAAACGCGACCGAAAATTTCTTCTCTTTAGACTCTACAGGGCATCAGAGCTGCAACAAGTGCTCATGGGTTCAAGTAAACTGGAGTGAAATCTAAAAAACAAAAACAAAAAAAAAACAGCTAGGTATGGAGGCCCCCCCCCCCTTTATTTTTTCTTTTTTTTTCTTTTATAAATTCTTAGCTGATGGTGTGATCATACATATCTGGAGTGACTCAGACTTTAGTGTGGTCAAAAAGCAGTGCACCATACAATAATAAACAAAAAAATCCCTCATTTATCCCAAGTTATTATCATATCAAGATACACAGTGTTGATTCTTTTATTTCTTTTTTATATATATATATATTTATTTTCATGTAGGATTTAAAACGCACAATAAAAAGGTCTTGCGATACAGGACGCGATTTCTTTTTTTATTGATGAGAAAGTGCTTAGAGGAGAAAAAAAAAAAAAAGGCACTGGATTGTCTTTTTTGTTTGTTTTTTTTCTTCCGGAGAAGTAAAGATAAGGAAAGTCTCAGGACCTTCTGCTTCAATTAAGCAGCAAATGTAATGAGTTTCGTCATCATGCCGTGCTTGTAATCAGAAGTTTGCGGGTTCAAATCACAGGACTGCCAGAAAGCTACGGTCAAGCGACGCCATTTCCACCACCACGGATCTGCTGCTGAAGCGAGGAATGTGTGAAGCTTTATGAGATCCTCTGTTTGCAGAATTTGAAAATGGGGCTGTTTGTCTAATAATAAAAGTCGTGTGAAGATGTTTTCTGTAAGGAGACGTTCTTTTAAAGGAGTCTCTAGTGTTAGAACAGAAAAGGAGATCGCATTTTTAAATCGACAGTTAGTGAACGGGTTGCGCAGGTCGTCATGGCAACGGAACTGCAACGTTCCTTGTTTCCAGACCAGCAGATTTGTGATGGTGATGGCGCAAAGCGGTGGCACATTTAGCCCTTGAGCAAGTCCTTTAACCTTCAAATTCTCAGGCTCGGATTAGATTCTTCCTCGCTCGTAAGAACAAAGTAACAATGCAGACAAGTGACTTCCTCAGCTCTTGATCTGCTACATGACTGAAAGGTAATGCCATTTTATAAAAAAAAATAAAAAGGGGTGGCAGGAGGTGGAGCAGAAGAGGCTGTGCAAAGAGAAAAAGGCTCATAGAGAATGCAGTCAGAACGCATTTTGCACAATTCAACCACGCAGCATCACTTCCTCTCACTCGGGAAGGAGTGAATAAAGGGAAAAAAGAAAAACAAAAAAAGGCACTAAAAAAGAATAGAAGTTCAACCATGTTTTATAACAAATGGCGTGACTGAAAATGCACAGATACAGCAGAAAGGCTCCAATGTGTGAAAGAGAGAGAGAGAGAGAGAGAGAGAGAGAGAGAGAGAGAGAGAGACACTGACACTAAACACTACTGGCACGATCTGAGAAATCAATCCCACTCAAACAAGACAACGTCCCATGTCCGACATAAATATCAAAGTGTTTTTTTCTTCTCATTCCATCATCTGAAATGTTTCAGAGAACGCTTCCGAACAGATTCGAACAAACGGTTAATAGAAAAACTCTTCTTAGAACACAAATATAAATCATTCATTCACAGTAATAACTTGGCTAAATGCTTCTCTGTTGGGGAAAAAAAAAATTGTAAAAATCCCTTATGATTATTTTATTCTCGTTAAAACGAGATTTTGTGCTGTTGGGCGAAAATGTCACAAAAGGTTTGTCGAGGTTTTACTGGATTGCTGCACAACGCTGCACAGTGTAAGGTGACCAGAAACTCCACCAAAGCACACTCCCTTTATGCAAATCCTAACGCGCCAAATGAATCGACGAGGGCCTTATCGGTATACACGGCGTGGCCAAAAGTAGTAGGACACCCGACATTTTCTCTTTCCGTCTTCCCCGATTTGGTTCTTTGCCCAAATTTTAAACACAAGATCAGAGGAGGTAGCATGACATTGAACTACGAGACCCGAACCTGTTCCAGCATGTCACAAAGTCAGCTCCATGAAGATATGTTTTACATGGGATGGAGTAGATCTCGAATGGCCTGCTATAAAGCTTTGACCTTAACCCTACTAAACATCATGAATGCGAATGATGACTGCACCCCAGGCCTCCTCACCTCACCTACATCAGCAAAAACGTTTGTGAAACATCATAAGACTAGCCGTTCAATTAAGTCGAAAGTAATGCCGCCCTGTAAAAGAAGTGGCCGAGCTGTTTTACCGGAAAATTCGGCGCATGACGCGTTTAGGGGGCGTGCTTTTTGTCTAAAATAGGAGGATTGTGGGCGTGGCTAAACGGAGCACATTTGTTCGATTCAGCATCATATTTAAACGCAAGTTTACACTTTCTTAAAAAAAGTGAACGATTATCATCACCCCTCTGTATTTAAGCATCCTGAATGATCAGCAAAGCCTTACCGAAACAAAATTTACTGCTTGAACAATTTATATCCTGTGATTGGGATTTGAAAATAGTAGGCTGAACTGAGGTAAAGAAAATGATCTGTAGTGAAATAAGCAGAAAAAAAAATACAACATGGTAATATTATTGCAAACTACGATAAAAATAAAAAAAGATTATTTTTGATATCAGCACAGGCCGTTTGGAAAGTGTTCGGCTGCATTTCAGGTATTTGGTTGCATTGTGCGTTACTTGTATCCCTTTCTAGCAAATTTTCCCTCGGGTTGACCGGAACACCTCAAATTTTCCGTGTGCATTTAGCAAAGAACATGGTTGAGTAGCTGTACTTAGAGTTGCTCCTAGCGACCAAACATAATAAAAAAAAAATATATTTTGTGAAAGAACTGATTGCCCAAGAGCCATGATCTAATACCCTAATGAAAAAATTACATTCCCCTGATCTATGATTTAACACTTCTTACTGCTTACTCAGCCACTGGCACTTTTTTTTAGCCCGTCCCTAAGGTCACATGTCGATATTCTAAAATTAAGAAATAAGTACAGCAAAAATAACTGCAATATATTAACAAAACTGTATTAGGAAAAGAAATCGAAAAACCACAGAATTGTCCGTTGTCAGTCTCTTTTTTTTTTTTGTTTTGTTTTGTTTTGAAATGGCATGCTAGCATTGTTCCGTCATCTCCAATTTGTTCGTGTAGTTATCTTTTTAGATGTGTGCACAAATTCATCTTTACCGAAGGCACTTTAACAACCTCAAGGAGCACGCCACTGAAATAGTGAGAACCTCAGAAACGTAAAAAGAAAACCCCACGCTTGTCCTGTCTTTCATTTTTGTGCCAGACTGTGATCCACACAGAAACCACAACCCCCCCAACCCCCCCACCCCTATAACATTGTTTAATATTATAAAGATGTTTAAGCAGGAAACCAAACAGATTGGTGTCCTACATCAAATATCGATTATTAAGGCACCTCAGGAGGTGAACCTCAGTGAAATTTATACCCTCATGCCCAAGGGAGGCAGACAAGACAGTGAAGATCAGCAGCGTCAGGAGCAGATTAAAGCCTCTCTCCCACTCGGAGCCTCGAGCGTTCGTTTGCCTCTTCCTCTTCCTCCTCCTCCTCTTCCGCAGCTCGTAAAGGTGTCTCCGGTCTGGCTAGAGGCGCGCTAATCTGTCTAATCTCATCTATCAAAGATGGCTGCGTGCCACCAAAAGTTGGCGCGGGAGCGGAATTCTCCGAAGACTCGCCTTTGAGCAAAGGGTCTCTGAAAGTGTCTTTGTGCCACGCTTCTGACAAATTAGCCGGGCCTACGCTAGGTCTCTGTGGCAACCCCCAGTTGTTTTGACAGACGCTCGGGGAAGCAGAGGAACAACTGTGATTGGTTGCAGACGATGATGCGGGTGTCGAATTGGTTGCTACGGCGAGCGCCTTGCTGGGTAGTTTGTTTGTATTCTCCTCCTTGCTCAGAGGTTCAGAGTATTGTTTGGACCCGCTCTCGTTAAGTTTGGGGTACAGATATGTCCTCATCTGTCCCTTCCCTTTGACGTTAACAGTGCCGCGGTAATCGAAGGTGTAGTCCATCGCGCTAAGCACGCCGTGGCTCTCCTCACTCACCTGAATGCGGCATTCGACCCCGGTGCTGTCCATCCTGCTGGCGATGTTCACAGTGTCGCCCCAGATATCGTAAAGCAGCTTGGTGGTGCCGATGACGCCGGCGGTCAGCGGCCCGTGATTAAAGCCGATGCGCAGCTTGAACTGGAAGCCGAGCATGTTCTTGTTAAAGTCGTCCACTACCCGCATCATCTCCAGCGCAAATTCGAAAAGGGCGCGCAGATGAGCGTGGGGATGCGTCTGATCGCGGCACTGCCGTCCGTTAAGCCCCGACGCCGCCATGTAGGTGGCGCCGATGGTCTTGATTTTCTCCACGCTCAAGAACGGCTGCTTACGCAGCATCTCGTCGAAGTCGCCGATGAGTTCGTTCAGCACGCGGTAGCACTCTTTACCGCCCTCGAAACTCTCCTCGTAGAACTCGCTGAAGTTTACGATGCTGGCGAAGATCACGCCGACGTTGTCGTGGTCCTTGGAGTAGCTCTGAGTCACTTTCAGCTGCTCGACCACGTGGATGGGGATGATGTTGCACAGCAGCCAGTCGGCCTGGTCGCGCATCATCTGGATCTTGATGCGGTGCATGTCGGCTTCGACGTTGCCGTGGTAGTGCAGGCGGTAGCTAACCTCGAACTCACGATTCAGGAACCACACGAGAAGAAGCAGCAGGAAAAACGACAAGATCGCCTCGGGAACCAGTATTTCTGGAGCTGTGGGATTCAACTGACCTGTCCAACTTGTATCAAGACTGGTGTTACTCGAGTTCCTGTAACAGTGGCATGAATAGACACAGCAGCAGAATCTCAGTTATGAATATAATGTTTACAGGCAGTTATTTACTATTAAATAATGGTATGAATGCAGGATCTGGGTCAACATCCAAATGGTTCTAAAAAAAACAATATGCAGTGCATTATGGTCCAAAAACATACTTACCCAGTTACTGGAAAACTCATGCTGGTGCAGGAAGACAAAAATGACTATCAGTAACTGGAGCATACTGCTAAGCTCTACATCAACAATTCATATATTCACAAGAATTGTAAATGCCTGTATTTAACAAACGTATCTAACATACTGCACTCAAAAGTACAGAGCCAATGTGATGTTAACCAGGGTGTTGGTTTATAATCTTTATAACTGACCTTGGCCTGGTGGGGGCACTGTAAAGTACAGCCAGCAGAGACACTCCTGTGGCGGTGGCCAGAACCGAGCGCATCCAGAAACTCAGCTGGCAAAAATTGCAGTACTGGATGATGGCAATGATGATGGCACTGCACATGAACATAGTTACCTACCACAACAAGAAATGTAAAAACTTAACGAAATGTAGAAATGCTCAGTTGGAGGTTTTTCTTGCACATTATTTTTGTGTCATCAAAAACTATTCTGCAGTACTGTTTAATCCTAAAAGTAGCCACGATACCTGCTGCCCTGGCTGACTTTCGAAACGTTTTATCTATCATCATTTATCATTACATTGAATAAAAAAAAGAAACATTTTACTGCATCAACAAATACACACTTTAAACCTCGCTGTGTCAACGGTCTGAAACCAAAGAATTAAAAAAATAATAATTTTGAAAAAGGAAAAGAATCTACACATACAAACTAAACTACAAACACACTCCTTTGAAAACCTTCCGTGCGTACTGTCTCTCTTACCTGAATAGGCATGTGGAGGCTGCATGCCAGGTGGGAGAAAACCGAAATGGCAGGAAGGGACACAAGCACAGCGCCTACCACATGACGGGGCACCCACCCAGACACCAACTTCAGGAGGGACTGAGTGCAGCTGAACACGTTGTCCAGGTAGAAGGTCATACTGGTGTTTGGTGCATGAGGGGTGAAATGAGGGTTAATTAGGGGTGTAAAAAAATCAATTCACATCGGTGTGCTCGTGTCAGTATTTTAAATATGAAACAGTATAAACTAGGCAAATCTCGGTATGGGTACAGTTCAATGGTATTTTCCCTTGGCACTGTGTTTCTCTCTAGGTCTTTTAATTTCAGGGGTGTGGCCTTGGTGACTGCCAGACTAATTGAATAAAATGGGACTGTCTGTCCCACAGGTATAGACTATTCCCTGAAGGAGAGAGAAATGAACGCTAATTTAATTATGACTTCTGTCATTCTCACTTACAAGTAAACTTACACTCTTTTTCTCTTCTTTAATAAACACTGTCCCCCAAAGCAGCTTTAAGGAAATAAATACATTTTTAATATAAATAGTAAAATTTATGAATCTGTCCCTATAATTGTATCCCTAATGAGTGAGCCAGTGGTGTGAGAAAAACTCTGAGTTAAGAAACTTTGAGAGGAAACACACTCAGAGAGAAACCTGACCTCATCTGAGTAACACAGAATATCCATTCTTTATACTATTAGTTCACTAATGGAGAAGTTAAAAACAACAACAAAAACCATGGTCAATGAGAGATGGTTAAGGCATTGGACTTTAGATTCAGAAGGTCACATGTTAAATCCCAGCACCACCAAGCTGCCACTGCTGGGCCGTTGAGCAAGACCCTTAACCCTCAACTGGCTCCATTTTTTGGAAGTCGCTCTGGATATTGTAGCCAACTGTTTAAATTAATTACAGTACAAATCCCTCTTCTACAGTAACCCCATGCATATTCAGGCTGTACATGTTGTGCCATCCTCAGCATGTCAGCAATGACTTAAAGCAGATATTTAGCATGCTACCTGGTTAACTAGACCTGTTTTGAGTCTATAACTATTTAACAGTTTTTACAGTCTTTACCGTTTATCTCAACACAGCAAAACTACATGCTACTGTGTTCTACAATGTGCCAAAGTAAAGCCTTAACAAGTAACCCAAACAAGATGGATATAACAATGTAATAAAGTAATTTTTTCAAAAAATACAAAGACATTAAAAAGAGGCTAATTCCATTGTCAATGTCATATCCATACCAACCCCTTTGTCTTATTTTTGTATATTTATATTACAGTATTATTTTTATACTTATTTTTATATTTTATAGTTGTACCTTTTATTTTTATATTCTATTTACACGTTAGACAGTCATAAAAAGCATTTGACTTAATCTCTGTACGAACGTGTATGTGACAAAATTTTATTTGATCTCATTTAATTCCAGATCTATTAAAAATGTCCCCCGTGATAACCGAAAGATATACGCAGCAGTTTTATCTTCTCCTTCGCTGCTCGGCTTTTTTCGCTCACCGAATAGACAGGATGAGAGACACAAGCTCGAGTACAGCGGCGGTCACCGCCAGGCCGAACGTGGTGGCAGGAGGCATCTCCATGGTAACCATCGGGTAGAGGAAGCAGGCGAGCGTGAGGGCGAAGAAGACGGCGCACGACAGCAGCACGTCCAGCAGAGAACTAAACACAGGACTAGCAAACGTCTGCACGGGAGCGTGGCTTGTCACCTGGGAAAGATAAAAGAGAGTTCTATGATTGTCCAAAGATAAATAAAATTCACTATATAGTGCACTATTTAAAATAGGGTGTGTGGTTTAGGACATATCCGACCTTCCTCAGTCTGCAGGCACAATGGATTTGTCCCAAACTACACCATATTCCCTACAACCATCTTACTAACATCATTACACTGTGTATGGGTTCTAAATAATCCTTTCTTTACTCTATAGGTTATAAAAAAAGCCACTTTCTTACCAGTGTCAGCATTAAATTACCTGGGAGCAGAAAATAAGACATTTGGGTAATGACCTTATTTGGGACAAGTCCAATTTAGACTTATCTATAGGTCACATTCACCATCACGAATATCTCACTATCATGTGTGATTTGGGATACATCCCTTTTGACTTATAATCAGGAATAACATAGGATATATAGTGAACAGGTGATTTGTGACACATCCAATTTAAACCAGTGATGGAAAGACCCTAGCAGGATGTGTGTTTGACTAAAGACTGTATGATGTGTGGTTTCTTTTATGTAGACTATATTATGAATGAGTGTGGACGAAGTGGTTTGGGACACACCCGATAGTCCAATGATACTGTTTATAAAGCATTGATGCATCATGTTGTTCAACTATTTCGTACAACATGGCAGAAAAAGAAAAACAAAATGTGTGTTTGTGAGCGTTTGTGTGTGCGCGCATGTGTGTGTGTGTGTGTGTGCGTGTGTACCTCCTGCTGGTAATTTTTACGATAGGCAGACTCCAGATGTTTTTTGAAGTTCAGGCTCAGTTTGTTGATTGGTGGCTTAGAGAAATAATCCTTCATCAAGCTGAGAGAAGAAGTGAGGACCCCCCCCCAAAAAAAAAGAAAAACAACAAACATTTTAGGGAAATTTAATATCAAACACAAACTCAATCTTACTCTCTGCATCTCGTCTGCATTCTCACCTGTCCTTCTTAATGACTTCAACAAAGTGCACGTCACTCTTCTCTCGAAAGCCTTTGCTGCGGAGCGGAATTAAAGCAGAGTGGTCCATGGCTCCGCCTCCTCCAGTCCCGGTTCCACCTCCCCCTGTTGACCCCGTCCCCAGACTCCTGTCCTTCTGCAGCATCTCGCACAGGGAGGCCTGGCTGGCTCGAACGGCTTCCTCACACAGCGGACTGAGGAGCCCGTTCACAGCTTTTGGGAACTGAGAAATAACGAACATCACATTTAGGTGTTTATTTTTGCCAATTGATTCTTTTTCTTTAAAAAAAGGCTTTTGGTTAAAAATACATTACAATATAAATCACAATCAATGCTGTAGCATCCTTTTTAGCTGCCCTACAAACTGAAGTGTGGCTAATAAATCTCCTGAGAAAGAAAGAGAGAGCGAGACACTGACTTTTTGTATCACAGATCAGGCACTAAAAAAAAAAAAACCACACAATAAAAAGGCTCCCAACCCACATCTTGTTCACTGTATAGTGCACTACTTAAAATAGGGTGTGTGTTTAGGACATATCCTACCTTTATCAGCCTGCAGGCACAGTGGATTTGGCCCAATCCACACCATATTGTACATGTGCCAGCACTGTTACCGTGGCAACCAGTGTAGATGTGTGTGCGGGTAAATGCCACTACAGTATGAACACTTCCATTAAATTTGTTCATTTCAATGTTGTGCGAAAGTCTTCACACTAAATCGCTAGCTGCCATCTGTCGATGTTGTGTATTGGCTTGTTTTAAAATACGTATAGTCTCAGCTCTTCGCTACAATTATCTTCTCGCCATTGCGTTTGGTTCAACAACCCCACAGCAGCTAGCGAACCTGTCAATAAGAGCACAAGCTCATTTCCTGCTTATGACAAAGCACTCGATCCGATTGTCCGAGGGATCGGAAGCACCCTACATACGCTCTCATTCAATTGCTTTGTAAATGTCAAGAACGTTGAGGAGGGAAAAAAAGTGAAATATAAATGGAAATTTAGCATTGTGCGTTTCCTTCAGTTCCTGTAATGCAGATCATTCTAACGATGAGCCGCGCGGCAGCATTATCAAAAGAGCAATAGCCGAACACACTCATCGAAAGATTGGTCAATATTTACACATACTCTGGGTTCAGGGTCGGCTTACACAGGTGCTCGAGTTGGGTGTGTGTTTTTTTTTTATTTAATTTTTTTTTTCAGATTGTCCTACTATTGGTTTATGCAGACGTGTTGACTAATCAAAATCACTAGACTCTGTTGGAAAGATTAGATCATTTAATTCACTTTGTTTGTTTTGAGCAGAAGTAAAATAAAATGTTACATTTTTTATAAGCAGATCCCCCAACATGTCTACACAAACTTTGACTATAGTTCCAATAGTGAAAGGACGATTCACAGAATGAGTAGCTTTGCTAATGCGTGTCTGAGGGCTCACGGGTTTGTGTTTATTACTTGATGTTGAGGTGTTCACCTTGCTGCTGTTGGCTTTGTGTTCATCCTGGCCGCCATTTTGTGTCATCTCATCAGCCAGCAAATTACCAGCGGCCTCCACTACTACAGTACAGGACACACATGGAGACTGCAGACGAGAGAGAGAGAGAGAGAGCGAGAGAGAGAGAGAGAGAGAGCGCAACAGACAGTCTGTAAATGGCTATGCATATATGTGGCCCACACCCTTATGGCTGTGTGTGTGCGCAACTTGTGCATGTGTGTATGTAAGAGAGAAAGCTCTACCTTAATGTGGTCAACCACAGCAGAGTGTGTGAGCTCAGAAGTGTGTGTGTGTGGGGAAGGCCTTGGCGTTTCACTGGAGTCTCGTCCCAGGCTGTTCTGAGAACAGCCGCACTGCGAGCCCATCTTCCTCCCAGAGATTAGATACGTCTTTAAGCCTGCGTGCACACACACAATTCTTACATGAGCACATGTGTGATCACAGAATAATGTGACTTCATGAAAATGATGGTAACATTATAAGAACACATTTCTCCACACACACACACACACAGCTCTATCCATGGCAAGAGTAAAAGCGGCACGATACTATATCCTTTATGCACAACTGCACCATCACACACTACACACAATCCTAATAGTACATAATCAATCCACATATAAGTCATATACACACAAGAATAAAGTCCCCCACGCCACTGGACTGGTGTGCGTGTGATTTCCTCAGTCTCGTTCTGTAAAAGTGAGCGGCATGTGTGTGAATCTGCTCATAACATCATGCCCATCCATCGCTCAGCGTTGCCATGGCACTCTCACACATACTTACAAATCTTCCTGAATTTAACCGAAGCCCCCCCAGAAAAGAGAAACTAAAATGTAAATTCTCAATACTTTCTATAAAAGAAATTCCAGTTTATTCTCACATCTAGCCCCACTTTGCTGAGCATGCACCATTTCCTGTCACATGACCCCCTGACCTGGGCTAACGTTGTCTTGTGTTTGGCATGTCGCAGCTTTTCACTTTACGGGAAAAGGAAAAGTTTAATTCCTGGAAATGCGACACAACGTGTCGATTACATGTATGCGAGTGTGTGTAAGTACACACCAAAAGGGATACTGTCCATCTTTCAGCTCTGCTATTCTCCCAACTAATCACATTGTTTCCATTCCGTCTGCCAACTCAGAAATGGGGGAGGTCATAATGTAAGTGTATGGGAAAGGGAGACAGACAGACAGACAGACAGAGAAGGGGATTCGATGCAAATGTATGAAACTGAGACTGAAAAAAGGAAAGGAAAGAGTATGACTGTCTTATTGATCATGAGAGGAAAACAGAGAAAGATAAAGAAAATTAGACACTATGAGAAATGGTGTCCAGTGGAAAGACTAAATTAAACTTTTGACAGTGTGTGTATGAAAGTGACAGAACCTAAAAAATATAAATAAATAAAAGGGATAAGGCTGTAAAAAATGTGTGTGTGTGAGAGAGAGCGAGAGAGAAAGGAAAAGTAAAAAAGAACAGCAAGAACCAGATAAGGCACTAATCTAACAAGATGCTAATCAAACACTCAGCACTCATGCCTGATTTCTTTGTCCTTATGAACTTCCTCTCTCATTTCATTTCTTCTTTCTCTCTCTCTCGTTCTTTCTCCCCCCGGCTTCCTTACTTCCTGTGCTGCTCGCTCTTCCTGGCTTTTCCTGACGCCTCCATATTAGGGCACGATGATGAGCCGGAGGATCGTCCCTGGGCTTTGCGCTTTCGTTATCTCCTCCTTCATTCGTCCTCTCGTCCACCCCATTCTCCCCTGCTGCTTTATAAGCTGAACAACATCTGTCCCCTCTCTTCCTTTCTCTCTACACACAACACTGATTTTCTCGCCATCATGCCATCGTCACTGCAGCACGCTGGATTTACAGTGCATTGTGGGGAACAATAACACCACGACAACATGGCTGCAACCCCGGATAACAAACCACATACGAAATATAAACACTCAAAGGTGTGAAAGTGGAAAAAGTTAATATACGAGAGCATTGATATAAATCCGAGACTTGTAGCTGCGCTGCCTTTAAAGAAAAAAATTTACGCAGCTGTGACCGATCGGATTCGAGAATTAGCATCGTGTGTGTCATTACAAAGACAAGTGCTGAGCAAAAAAAGGATTTCCTTGTCTGCAGACACTAACGAACACCCACATACGAGAAAGTGAGAGAGAGAGAGAAAAAAAACAGGGAAGACAACTCAGCCTTAGTGCTACTTTGTCATTTAGCAACATATGTGATAATCCTCCTGCAGGTAAGCCATCAGACCGAAGGTCACGGTGTGTGTGTGTGTGTGTGTGTGCGCGCGTGCACTGAAAGCAACGTGGCCAGCATTTGTACAGTGTCCAAGGACGTCAAAGTCGTCCCTGAAAACTTGTACCTGAATAGAGGGGCCACATACCTAAGCACTCACTTGCAGATAACTGCGCGCACACACACGCACAATACAAACGGTTACAGACACACAATACAAACAAAGTGTGCATTATTTATGAACCCCTTCCAGTTCAACATTTAATTGAACTCAATTGGAATCAGACTTCTATATGAATTTTTAGTCTCACAAGTTTTAATACTCATTATTGTTAACTGGTAAAAGTCTAACACTAATACATACAAACTCCACATGCACAACCAAAGCAATTCACAGCATTAAGCATGTTTGGTTACATCACCCCTGACCCATGTAAATGGTGTGTACAGTTTGTGTGATAGATGGACACGGTAGGTGAGGTCTGTATGGCTTTACAGTCTTACTGATGGGTGGAAAAAAGAAAAGTCAAAAATACTAATAAAGCAATCAAAGGTAACAAGTTATGACTGATTTGTTATAAAGCAATTAACTGCCACTAGACAGCACATTTAATTCATGCCAGAGCAAAAGCTGATCATGGCTACAGTTTAAAAAATAAATTTTAGCCTTATATAAAACGGCCCCGTTATCGCCTCATGAGATCCTACTTGCGTCGGTCATCGTCAAAAATGTTTTCATATCCAATTATTTACCCTATAAGGCCCTGACAGCCGACGTTATGATGATACGGTGGAAGCATACCGAAATCATTTACTCATTAGCTACAATAGACATTTCACAGGTCACTAATATGGCCGTTAGACCAGTCACCTCATACCGCAACATATTGCAATTATAAGGAGCAATTGATCCTGTAAATGACATGCTGCTCGATTGAACAAAAACCCAAAGGTAATCGAGGCTGAACATGAAAGGGGTTTTTTTTTTTTTTTGGGGGGGGGG
>MU532517.1:1300332-1382832 GCA_024362625.1 Silurus asotus
GGTGGGGGGGTAGTAAACTTTATCGCTGATACAAAACAAAAGATGGCGTCGTTTTGAAAAGAGAAAACTGTTAAATAACGTGTCGTCATTGTGCGCTCGCTTAGGCCCCGTAAATCAGCACTCACCAATGTTAATTTCAACCCCAAACCCTTTTCACACACAGAATAGGTTTAAGGAGCATAAATGACCCCTGCTATAATGTAGCTGTAGGCAGAGATATCATTAAAACTAAAGCGTCAATAGTGCGGTCCGCACTTCTGTGATGGAAAATTCATCAACACACTCAGTTATTAAAAATAAAAAAAATAAAAAAGGCAGCAGTGGACTGTTGAACCCAGTGTGTGATAAGGTTTATTACATTAGAAAAGTGTGTGTATGTTTGCGTGGGTAACGATGCACTAGAGGGCGGCCTGCATAGAGGATCCTTCAGCGTGTGTGGGTGTGGGGGAGTTTATCAGCGTTCATGTTCCACACCCGGTGGACTTCGGTATTTACACACCACATCACACACACCTTTACGGTGCTTAATTTAGCCCTGCCCTGGCTCCGTTAGTTATTAGTTATGACAAGAAGGACTAAAATAGCAGCATGGTGTGTGCAAACATCCCCACACACACACACACACACACACACACACACACACACACACACACACACACACACACACACACACACATACACTTTTACAGGACAACACAGTCACTGCAGTGTATTCATGAACCTAATTACCATTTGTATAAAACTCCAACCAGCCCTTCAATCTCTCTCTCAGACACACACACACACACACACACACACACACACACACACACACACACACACACACGCCATCAGAAGGATTCCCAAGCATGTAAAGGATTTCTTGCTCTCCATATCATTCTTGATTATCAGCACAGAAAATAAAACAATTTTTGCACCTGTTGCATGCATCTCCTAAACACTATGAATCATTCTAGAAAGTTAGCAAGAGAGAAATACAATCATTATAGTAGATTCTGCAAAGGAAACTGCACCCCCCCCACACACCCCCTCCACATCGCAACATCCTTTCTTTTCAGTAAATTCTCGCCTGTTAAACTTTAACACACACACTTGTAACGTGGGGCTTTGGCTGCGCTGACCTCTGCAGAGCTCCAGCACGTTACACCGTACACCACGATGATGTACACTAATTTTAGCAGTGTACAAGCTTAAAGTAGTAAATAGTAATATCTGATCTGAATATAATTTATTACATAAACCTGTGGTGTGCAGGCTGAAGATAGAAGATATTTTCTGCTTTTTATGTTCATAGTCCCCGTACTTCATGCTGCTTTAGGTGTCATTTCAGTCAGGATGGGTCACGTCTATTTTGCAAGAAGATGCAAATTTCAAATGTGTCTGTCTTTTGCGCGTGTGCGCGTGTGTTTGAAAGTGTGTGGGTGTGTGTGTGTAGGGAAGGGTAGCTCCTTATCTGCACAAACACTCCAGGGTGATTAATACTCTGAGATGGAGAAACAGTGTGTGTGTGTGTGTGTGTGTGTGTGTGTGTGTGTGTGTGTCTCAGAAAACACACACATGGCAGTAAAAATGCCGGTTGCCTTCACTGACAATGTAAAGGAAGCTTTCATTTCGTTTTTTATTCTTTTTATTGCTCTTACCTGATTCTAACTTAACTAAGTTATTTAACAGAAATGTAACAGAAATTGGTATTTCAACAGTCTGAAGTATATGCGTGTGTGTGTGCACGTGTGTGTGTTGGGTTAAAATCTACAGTATAGTACCATTCTTGAATTAAAAAAATAACAAAAAGAACCGCTATGCCTTTTTCCACTAAGAATAACAGAAAAAAGACCACACCTACTTCACCGAGACTGACAGGCCCAGACACTACACCTTCACCCGAGACTGACAGGCCCAGACACTACACCTTCACCGAGGCTGAGAGGCCCAGACACTACACCTTCACCGAGACTGATAGGCCCAGACACTACACCTCTCTCACTCAAACTGACAAACAGAAATGCCACAACTCCCTCACTGAGACTGTGACAGTCACGACCCAAAACTTTCTTCACTGAGACTGAGAACTAAAGAAGTCTTGCCACCCTCAGCAAGACTGACAGGCATGGAGATGCTTTGTCTCCTTCACTGAGCCCGACATACAGAGGCCACACCTCCTTCACTAAGACCGACAGGCATTAATTTATTTAAAATTAAATTCCAAACCTGGTGCAGGCCCCTTATTTCTACCCCTCACCTGAAATCTTTATTTATATTTAGTAAGCATTATTTTGAACGATTTTATTGTAGTTCTTCCATGCAGTCGTGTTGGTGAGACACACCCGGGAGCAGAAGGAGCATTAACGCAGCAGCAGAGCGGAGTTGCACGAGTTACAGCAAAACGGGCAGAAAGGAAAACAGGCACTGATGAGATTAGTTCCTAAACCCAGAGCTCAGTATGATGCACAAAAGCAGAAATCCAGCGCATTTTCATTCTATATTTCTATCTGCTCAACCTCACACACTACTTCCTTCAGGTGGTCTCACAGCTGTCATTCCCTTAATACACATGATTGTCAAGTAGTGTCGGAGGAAAACGCCAAAAATAGCCTCACAGCAAAGAGGCAGACGGTGACATAATCCACCTTTTAACTGAGTTATGAGTAGCCACACTGCATGTGTGTGTGAGAGAGAGAGAGAGAGAGAGAGAGAGAGAGAGAGAGAGTTTAGTGGCAATGTTTAGTTTAATCGCTCACACCCTCCAGAGTGAGCCAGTCGTGTGAACTAAGCAGGTTGGCAGCATGCTGGAGGCCATTTGTAGAAAAGTTAAGTGTCCCAAACACACACGCACACACACATTTTATATATATATACACACACACACACACACACACACACACACACACACACACACACACACACACACACACACACACACCCAGTCTGCCGGAAATGTTCCCATCAAATTCTGAAGCTGCAAATATTCCAACAGTCAAGAGTTTTACCGCAGTTACATACATTTTATTATTAAAAGTGTTTATTATTTTTATTCACAAATATTCCCATAAAAGCGTGTTCCCGATTTCTCTATACATCCAGCACAGCGATTTAACCACCAACCAGATCTTTATTACTCAAAACACAACCTCATACTTTTTTCCATCTAAAATGACACTTTTTGAACAACAGAAGGACCACTTGCATTTCATTCATCTGGATTCACAAACCTGTCCGTAATTTCACAGAGCGACCGATAAAGGACGTGGCGCGGATTTACCGAGTGCTGATTTTGCGTGTGTAATGAGATAAACTGCGAGCACTGCTGGTATAATTGATGTCGCATGTAAATCAGGGGGAGGAAACGAGATGTAAACGAGCTCTTTATTCGGCGCTCCCAGGAGCCATCGCGAGTTCTCCAAGAGTCTTAAAATAGTCTTCATCTAAGAGAAAACAGGAAAGGACGCTGGACGTGTGCGTTAGTGCACTGCGTTCGCAGTCTACGTTCTCATGTTTCGCACAAGCTTTATACACGCGACCCTTTTAGTAAATATGGGACTTGTTGTTTACATCACAAACTACGGAGGGTGAAAAGCGTGCCGCTTTCTTGAAGTGAAAGAAAAACAGAATACATAAATCAAATCACATGAACGCGACCTTAACCTGGGTCATGGTGCCTAAACGGTTTACATGTAGTTTTTAAAAAAATAAAAATAAAAAAATTGACAAAAATTTTGTGCGGTAAGAAAAAACACAAATGTAGAATTCTAGACTGACTCACTTCACATTGAATGGGAACAAAATCTCCGCTTTGCCTTTTTTTTTTAATGGTTAATGACAATTACAATGTCGGAAAGATTTAAGAAAGCGTGTTGAAATTTCGCTGTGCATGTAATCGCTAGCTATTTCGCAGAAATACGCATGCAAAATAACGCCTCAAACTCGCCTATAAACTCGGCCGCTTTGGGCCTTAGAGCAGCGTGGATTATTTTCCTTTAACAACACAACATTTCCCATTAGACTGGGAAATCAGTGCCAGGAAAATTACTCCTGCTTTTTTAAGTCACTTATATTACACAGAGAAATCCTATATTGGATTGATTTTTTTTTTTTGGTGGGGTCAACGGGTTAAAAATGTTCAGGGTCATCGGGGAACCTTGGTCCTAGAAATCTGTATCGAACAATTTATAGCCGCATTTATTTATTTTTCCTGACCCAGAGAAACATTATCTTGTAACAGATGGACGAAATCGCGGTACTCAGAACGCAATCTCAAAGAGACAACAGAAACCTAAGTGTCGTTTAAACTCGAGAAGAGAGATGCAATATTGATTTAACAAATCAGGGCTTGAAGATGTTTGTGTATAAATAGTGGAAAAAAAAACTTCCCGCTTGCATTAGTTTGGAATTCTCATGACATTATCCAAAGAGTCCCCTTAAATGGTGTCTCAAAGTTCTGAGAGAGAAAAAAAAAAAAAAAGAAGAAGAGAGAGAGAGAGAGAGAGAGAGAGAGAGAGAGAGAGAGAGAGAAAGAGAGAGAGAGAGAGAGAACAGCTTTGACTGCTCATGCTAGGAGATGGACTGGTGAGTCATCACTGAAGGGAAACAGCCGGGCAAAGTACTGATCGCCTAATGCCCCGCACACACACACACACACACACACACACACACACACGCCCCTAAACTAAACTGTCCTAATGTTAGTACTCTGGAAAACATATCTTTGGGGGCGTCTCTTTTTTTTTTTTTTTTTTTTTTTTTTTTTTTTTTTTTTTAAAGACTCAAGGAATCTCATGTAACTCTCTTCCCAAAATCGTGTCAGTAGCCCGAGATGTAACCTGGGCACGAAAACGCGAGTTACTGGGTTGTTTTTTTAAGTAAAAGAGGAAAAAGTTAAAAAAATGGAATAAAAGAAGGACACACAGCAGTTTATCAACAGGCACAAAAACACACACAAGCTATTTAAATCTCTCGCTTTGACTTTAAATCAAAACGAAATGTCCTCTGCTCTTTATATAGCGGCTGATGATACCGAGGAAGGCGAACGCGAGCACAAGCTGACACACTGCACGATGCTATCACGACTAACAATAGAGCTGTTTACACACATCATTAACCCTATTCATCGCCGTCCCTGCTTCAGCCGGAGTGAAATTTAGCTCCTTGTGGCCTTAAAGCCAACCCTCGACTGGGCTGTACTTCAGCAATGTAAACTCCCACGTGATAGCGAGACTAGTTTCCCTTCTTATCAGCTGCTATCACATACAAATATGCTCAGCCTAATCCTAACACACTATGCAAACATGGAGGGCACGGATGCGAGGCGAGCTGCCAACGCTGTCTAGGTTTGCGATGACCAGATGGATCGAAGAGCTACAGATCCTAGAGTTAGAGCTTTTATTTATTTTTTTGCACCTTGGGTAGTGTCAATGCAGTGCACCTGTGTCAACATAGAACCTGTTTGTCAAACAAATATGATGTTAAATAAAATCACCAAAATTCATTTTACCAGATATGCACATTTACGGTATCTGGTTAAACAGTTGATAAACAAAGCGATGTTCAATTGAATTCAACACAAACACTTCACTTCAACACGCTTTAGCAAACTACAAGTACACACATTACCTTTCAGTTGCTCGGTGACGCTCTGCCCGGCGCGTTCCATTACTCTGCCGTCCTCTCTCTCGTAACGGTCATCCAGAAAGCTGGCTGTAGACTCAGACAGGTGAACCTTCCCAGCCACACCAAGCTGCTCCATAAGGTTAGCCAGGTTAACGTCGTTGGACCAGACGTCAAACTTGAAGCGCTCCATTCCCAGGATACCACAGAGCACGGTTCCCGTGTGTACGCCCACACGCATGTCCACTGTTTCGGACGTCTCCTGGCAAAACTGTTCGATGGCCTGGATCATACCCAGTCCCATCTCCACGCAGCAGTAGGCGTGGTCGTCACGTGGCTCGGGGCACCCTGCAACGCAGTAATAGCAGTCACCGAGCGTGCTGATCTTCTCGCAGCGGGTTAGCTCGCACAGCCGGTCGAAACGGCCGAACAGGTCGTTTAGCAAACCCACCAGGGCGGGCGCAGATTTGTTTGCGCTCATCTTCGTGAAGCCTACGATGTCAGCGAAGAGGATGCTTACAGGCTCCATGCGTTTCATGTTGAAGGGTCGGAAGATGATCTGGCCACGCGGGATAGACGTCTTCTTGCGCTTGTTGTTCTTGGGGCTGGAGGTCGAGGCACCGGCGCCAGACACAGAGGCCGAACAAGTCCCAGCGCTGTAGCGCTTCCCAGAGCTCTCACTCTCCTCATCGCCCTGCTTCAACAGCTCGTCGGCCACCCGGCTCGGCATGACAGAGTGGATCATGCGCTCCTTCAGTGCCTTCTCCACCTCCAGCTCCTTTCCATGCATGATGGCTTGTCCCACTTTCAGGAACGTGCTCCGAGACCGCACCTCTGACATGATGAACAGATGCATGCCAATCGCATGAGCGCACAGGTGGAGAAGTACTTTTCCGGGCACCAGCCACAGCAGCGGCGCGTCTTGGCTTGACCCCTGAGCTTTACCGTCAGACAAACTCCCCATGTCCCGCATGATGTCTACCCATCCTAGCATCTCAAAAAGCACAGAGTACAAAAGCCCCAGAAGCACAGAGGCATAAAGCCGCAGGTGGAGCATGCTATAGAGCAATAGTAGCACTTCCATGCAGAGAGAGAACGTCCCAACAGGAGAGATACATGGCTCCGACTCACGAAACTCAGGCAGTGTCTGATTTTCCTTTTTCTGCCATTTGAAACTAGCAAAACCGGAAGACTGCATCTGCGGCGCCAGAGTGATGCAAATCGTGATGACGATCAGGAGCAGCGAGGCCTGGTTATAGAGCCAGATGTAGGGCCGTGAGAAGGTAAACAGTAGGAGCAGGAGGCACAAGATCAGGAAGGTCGCCGTGGGAAGCAAGAAGCTGGCAGGGTTGCATCTGGAACTGTTGACTCCGAAGTACACGCCCCACAGCAGCGCAGCCACAGCCAAGTAGAACAGCACATAGCGGAAGCGCCTCTGAGTCTGCGGGAAGCACCGTTCCCTACACGCCTCCTCCAGCGTCGGCGAGTCAAACTTGGGGTCCCAGCACTGCGCTGCCGACCTCTCAAAGAGCTGCGGGACCGTCCGCTGGCTGCGCAGGCTGCTCATCACCGTCCGCCGAATCCCGTATTCGCCCGAGCTGCAGCTGGATGAGATGCTGTACTTGGACGGCTTGGCGCTCCCCGTCGGGCCCTGCTCGCTCACACTTTCGCCCCAGCTCGAGGGCTCGCGTTCCACGGAAACCCGCTTCTGCGAGGGGGCGTCGCTAATGCGGACATTCACGCCTCCTCCTCCGCCGTCGCAGCTAACCTCTGTGTTTTTCAACGGCCGCTGCTGCTGCTGCTGATGCTGCTGTCGTGGGGATGCCATGACGACAAGCGCTCGCCAACAAGCCCGTCACATAATCAAGGGATGCGGAGGGGATGGAAAGGGGCTGGACGGAGAGAAAAACATCCACAAACAGAACAGACGCCTTTCCAAGCTCGCTCTCTCTCTCTCTCTCTCTCGCTCTCTCTCTCTCTCTCTCGTGTGCGTGTGTATATGTGTGTGTGTTTATGTGTGTGTGTCTCAGACTCTCGAGCAGTCCATTAGCACTGGAGTGGATGACGTCAGCACTCGGATCCCATCAGGCAGGCGCTGAAGCCCCTCGCGTTGCCCCTTTCATCCGCCAAGATCCCGCGAGCCGTAAACCCGCTCCGGCGGCCTTCTTATCCAAGCGCATTTCATCCATACGCAAAAAAAAAACTTTTTTGTTTTATATATATATTGCGAAAGAGATAAAATGAGAGATTTTCCTTAAAGTGTCCTAAATCTAGTTCGTTATAGAAATCCTGTCCGCCTAAAGTCACTATTTCGCGTTTCACGTTCCACTTTCCGTGCGAAACACCGCCAAATAAGTGTTCTCTCTCATATTTATGTTTTTATATAATAATAATAATAATAATATTTTCAGATTCAGTCTAAACGTTCCGGCAAAAAAAAATAAAACGGATTGTTGTGTTAAATATCGCAGTCTGAAAAAGGGGCTTTCACACCGACCTCAGTCACAGATCGTGTCTCCGGGAGACACGGCGGGTCTCGAAACCGGGCAGCCGGGTGACAAAACCGAGCACAAGCTGAACACCGAGGCATTTCTGCTCACTCGTAACCAACACTGAAGCTGGTCGAGCCATTTTGTGTATATGCGTGTGTGTGTGTGTGTGTGTCGGGGTTTGAGGCAGGAGGGCCTGTTTCCCTACCGAGCAGCCGCGTCCTTTCCTGAACTCCCTCCTCCGGATATCAGACCGCAATATATCGTGGGTTGTATTAAAGACTTTGATTTGTCGTAAATGAATAAACCAACGTTAACAATCAAACTACGTTTTCATGAGGGAAAAAAAAAAACCCGAGTCGGGGGTTTAGCATGGAGGCTAACCGCGGGGCTCGCGCACATCTGGCACGCGACAAGGGGGGAAAAAAATACCAAAAATAACAGTGAGGGTGAAGGGGGGCAGCACGCGCGCCTTTACACGCCGTCGAGCAACTTTTCTATCGATCTGCTACGAAATATCGATTATTATGTGTAAATATAAATTCATACACACATTTATCAATATAGCGCCCTTCTGCTAGATTTCTGCTCCTCTACCCCAGGCTTTAAGCTCGTTATACAGGATTATGTGGACGTGAAGACGAAAAGAGAGAGAGAGAGAGAGAAATGACGGCGCCACACGTCAGTGCCATGTTCAATAATGTTTCCAGGGCAGGATGGAAAGTTTTTCCTCTCAGGCCCCGTAGTTTCACTTCAATGCAGGAAAAGAAAGAAAAAAAAAATCCCCGCAAAAAAAAAAATATGAAATAACAAAACATATATCTATATCACCGCGATATTTCTAGATCCTCCTCGTGAACCTTGTTCAGAGCTCTGCAGAATGCCTTCAGGACGTGATATACTGTACAGTTATGCATATAAGGCTGCATTTATGCTCCTGCTGCTGCTGGTGGGCAAGTCCGGGTTTTTTTTTGGCATGCTCAAGAACGCCAGACAACACTACTGCGTCTCAATCAGGGTTGCCAGATCGTTACAAAAACTCGAAAATTAGCGTCTTCGTCCCATTTCATTTTCAACTCAAATCGAAAGAAATCTAAAGTTCTATATATTTATATGAAACATTTGCATTCATACGGGATAGGCATTTGCTTCAACTTTTCAACTTAAGCGCGGGGATCTAAAGCCGGTCTGGCAACCAGGCTGCTAGGGGCTCCTCGTTCTTCCGCGCGCTCGGGGGGTTTCTCCCTCCCTGCTGAGGGAGGATACACGGTTTCCGCGTTTATGTTTTTTTTTTCGTGGAAATGAGAACGATGGTGTTCGTGGTGTCTGGTATTATTGTTTAAAGAATATGGAGGAATAAATAATGTGCTTTTGCTAAGCTGGATGTGACGTAGTGCACAAGTTTGGGTACAGGACTTATGTTTTGGGGTGGGGGGGGGGTGAAAGAACACAGAGAGCTGGGTTGCCAGATTGGAGCGACCGACCAATTGAGTGACTGATCAGATCAGAACCCTGGTCACAAATGAGCTTTAGTCGTGATGTGTTTTTAAGTATTTGAGTAGTGAGATTAATAAAAAAAAATTAAAAGTACCTGCCCAATCAGGAGGGCATATATGACAGCAAAGCTAAGAAATCACGCCTCCAGGGGGAGCCCAGGAGCTCGTCCCGTCACGCTAAGTTACGTCACGTCAACCATCAAATGGCGGTAGAGTAGAGAACTGGCTATGGGGGTTCCAAAAGTATGCACTGAAAAGGGACGTGATTCTCCAAAATGCACCGTTCATAAATCTTCAATGCTTTCAGAAGGACATGGGATCCTGTAATACTATTTGCATATTATTAGCTAAGGACTGTGGTGGAGCCAAAGGTTATCCTGGGAACACTTGGCATGAGATGGGAACACCCACACACAGTCTAGTAGTAACTGAAAAGCCTAAAAACAAATAAATCAAGGCACCACCTTAAAAGGAAACCAGTAATCAATCTTCAGATTGAGCTTCAGATAATGTTCACATCCAAAACAGCAGCACCTGTGGCCCGATTGGCTCGGTTAAATATATACAAATTTGCTGATTTTTGGCACACAACTAGCAGTGCCGAGAGGTTACACCGAAAAAACAATCAGACCAGATCTAGTGACTAGAAGTTCTGAAAACTTCTGCGAGAGGTCAAAGGTGAATGGGGATACCGGTTCAAGCTGCCAGGAAGGCTATGTTAGTGCAAGCACTCTTTACAGATGTGGTGAGCAGAAAAGCACCTCAAGGCGTCAAACCTTGGGGAGAATGGGTTACCACAGCGGAAGACCACATGGAGCTATAGTCTTGTCTAAATAATAGTCTAAAGCTACAGTGGGACCCAAAGACTAAACAAAATTGTAAAGTTGCAGAGTTGCCTGGTCAAATGAACCTTAACTGATGCTTCGATGTGCAGAAGATAGCGTCAGAATTTTGTGTTCACAAACCTGCCTTGCATTAGACATTTAGACTGATGGTGGTGTAATAATGTGGTGAAACATGTTGGTACCGTTTATCCAAATTGAACATTGTTGAATTCCACAGAATTTCCAAATATTGTCCTTGACCACATGCATGCTTTTAGAGCAACACATTTACCCACCTTGTAGTGGCTACATCCTGCATGTCACGAAGCACAAGGTTCTTCTCATCAAGAGATCTGCAATCATTAGGCTGTAGTAGAACCTGAAGATGCAGCTGGCAAATGTTCCTAAAAAGCTGGCAAATGACCAAATGGATAAGAATAGTTGAACGTTTTGCTGGTGCCAAGTGCAAACCGTAGTTTAAGGTAGGGTTATGTTTAGATGTAGCACAGCAGTAACTATCTGAATGTATAATGATGTCACTCTAAGGTCTACCCAATGATTATGAATGTGGATACAGGCTAGCAAAATGTGTGTTTCTGAATTTTTATTTTGTTTAATTTTCTAATTCCGCTAACAACTTTTGGTGCTACATGCCCCATACCATAGCACCATTTCAATGCGAATTATAGCAAAGAAATTGGTTTAGTGGAGGTAATAAATTGTGTACTGCAGAATGAAGACACAACGGTGTAGAACAGGAAAGCTTTATTTTCAGATGTTACAATTCGCATGCAGCGCATTCATCGAAAGGAACCACTCGTAAATAGTCAGGAGGCAAACGTGTTGTGAAAAAAAATAAAAACTTGAGATGTGCTCTGGACAGGCTAACTGATAAGGAAAACGAGTAAGTTCAGGAAATCCTGATGCATTGTGTGATTAGAAAGTGAGACGAATGTACTGAAAAGAAAAAAGAGGAAAAAAAAGAGCCGTGCTCATAACATTTTGGATATGTACCTGAAAGGTTACCATATATGTCTGTTCAGTAAAATCTTTTAATTGATTTAATTTATTTTTTTTATACCTCAGTCACTGTTCATTTTTTTTATTAATTTGTTTAACCTCTCATCACCCATCCATCCATCTATCGATTCATCTACTGATCATTCATTCATTCTTTCAATAATTTTTTAATTCAATTTCTATTTCTTAATTAAAACCTTTATTTAATGCGATATTCATGTATAAACACTTTTACTGGCTCCAAGCCGTGAGTCCAGTGCACATGAAAGCTGTTGTGCCACTCAAAAAAATTTGACCTCTGCATTCAACCCCCTGTCCTCTCCCACATTGCCTCCTTCAATGCCTCCTCCAGGGGTTCTTGGGCTTTTCCTCTAACTTGGGCTTTTCCTCTACCTTGGGCTTCTCCTCTACCTTGGGCTTTTCTGCTACTTTAGGTTTCTCCACCTTTGGTGCCTCCTCAGATTTGCTGAGGCTGGCCAGCAGAGCAGGCAGCTCCTGCGTGATGGCGCTCTCGATCTTTTCTAACAAGCAGCCACCCTTCCAGCTACAGTGCTTCTGCAGTAGCTTAAATTCTCCCAGAGCGTTCACGTTGAAAAAGTCTTGGTACACATCTGGCTCTGGAAGGTCGAACTTGCTCACATTGGTTTTGGCCAGCACTGATTTGTAGATGTAGAACCTATCAGGGTCAGCCACAATTTCCCTCATCACCTCCTGTGGCTCCCCGAACCAGCCGAGTTTCTCGTGGTACGTTTGGAGATACCGGTCAACCAGGAGAGCGTGGATGCGAACACGGATAGCGTGGCGTCGCAAAAAGGCAATCTTGTTCTCCAGCTGGTTCTCAATGGCCTGCTTTAGATCTTCAAGGAGGGAGATCTCCTCATGAATAAAGAGTTTTTGGAAAGAATCCAGCATGTAGTCCTGAGGCCTGAATGAGCCGACATAGACACGTGGGGGCTCGGTCACATTGATCAGTGGTGCCAGGCTCCAGAAGAGAGCTCCATACACACGCATCAGGTCCTGATTCACCAGGCTGTCAGCTTTGTTTAGGATGATGCGGATTTGCGACTCCCGCCCCTTCATTTGCCTGAAAAGTGTCTCCAGCTCCAGGCCCACATCCAGCTTTGTGGGGTCGAACACCAAGAAGATCAGGTCTGCTCTATCGATGAACCACTGGCACACCTCGTTATAGGGATAACCTATAAACAAAAATAATATCACTTAATCTTTCCCAAGGAATACTTCCACAAGTCTGAGCACATCATATCATATAAAATATTATATATTTATATATAGTAATCCCCTGTTTATCGTGGTGGTCACTTTCCAAAACCCGGATAAATAAACGCCACCCCGAAAATGTTATTTTATGTATACAGTACTGTACTGTATTAACATTTTACTTAATTTTACAATTAATAATTATATATTTTGTAATAAATTTGATAATTTTAATATCAAACTCCATAAAAACAACTCCTTATAAGTTTTTTGGTCTATCGTGCTCTCCGTGATAGACCGGGAAAATCAGCCAAACAAATTATTTATGGGCTTATGTGATTCGAACCACGGTAAAGCAGGGAATTACTGTTTATACTGTATATATATATATATATTATCTTGAATCTGATTGGTCAGAAGGTGTTTTCTGTTTCTGTAAAAAACTCATTAACTATGGCTGATAATAAACAACATTTTGCATACGAAAACGTCATTATTTATAATACAAAGTTACGCTAGCTTAGTTTTTCCTCCACATGAAAGTCCTCTGGAAACCGCAGTCTACGTTACCTCTTTCCTGCTGCTTGCGGTTCTCAATGATCCCCGGCGTATCCACCAGTGTGACCCGCTCCAGCAGCTTGTGTGGCATCTCGATGCCCACCAGCTTCTCCAGGAAACCCTGGCCAAACTTCTCCAAAGTCGAGAATGAACGGGCAGTGTCTGTCGCCATGACGATGCCCTCGATGGTACGCATTTTCTCGCCGTGCATCAATACCATGTACTCTGAGGTAGTGGGCTCAGCACCTGGAGGAGAGCAGTGACACAAGGCAGTTAAAGTAATAAATAAAGGCATGAAAAATAGAAAAACAAGGTAATAAAATAGCACCACCTATGTTATACATCATTCAGAGTGGCAATGCACCACTGTCTTAAATATTGAAAATGTAATTTCATGAAATTTCTAGTTCTTGCATTCAGCTTTATAACTACAGATGGTAGACGGTGGAGAAATACAACAAAGTTCATTCTTCGCAGTTTTTCCCAGTGTACCTGTATAGAGTTCTTGTGGCTTGTTGTGCAGATCCAGTAGGTAGTTGATCATGGTGGACTTGCCGACACTCCAGGGGCCCAAAAACAGCACCATGGGTTTGGAGGCGATTTCAGCATCTAAATCCCAAACAGTAGCAATAAAAGCACAAAAAAAAACATTCACTACCCATAATAACCAGAAGAGGGCGACATCTCCAACCTACATTTTATAAACGTATGTTGAAAGTAGCTACCTTACATGTTAAATTATTACATCTGTATCATTTACATGGCTTTGTTTCTGTTGCTAGCTCTATATCAACACTTTTTGCCACTTTATCAGAGTAAATGTAAGTTATTAGATCAACCCAAACCCAGACCAGGAGGATCAACATGTCTGAAAAGCCTTTTTGACCTTGCTAAGATATATAAAATATTTCCTTTTAAAATTTGTGGAAACATTTGTGTCAAAGCAAAAGGAATCAGTAAATCTGTACATTTGTCAAAATAAAGAAATAACGTAAATAAATAAATAAATAAAGTAAATGTACCGCTAAAGAAGCGGACTGTGGTTTGACAAATGTCAAATAAATGCCTTCTTTCATAAGTTCATGAAAAAGTTGTGCAACTATAAATGGCCAAATAAAATAAAAATAACACTGGCAAATAGAAAAGACACTTTTTTGAATAGCAACTTGTGATAATTGCAAAAAAAAAAGTATTCGGGAGATTTCCACCTGAGACCTCATGCTGTCTGATCTCCTTGTACTTGTATGCCTCCTCCAAAGGCCTGATGGCTGTGTGGTAAATGTGTTGCAGTTTCTTTACGGTGGCTGGAGAAAACGAAAGAGAAAGCGACAAAACCATCAAGACTGGGCAAATAAAGCAGGGGTGAAAAGCCTGAATATATATCATCTGACCGAAGAGTGTGCTTTGTGCTGTGTGTCTAACCTGAAAAGCGCTGAGTGGGATCAGCTGTAACCAGATGTAGCGTGCTGTCAATGTGAGACCGGTCCCTCGTCTTATTATCCCCAGGAGTTGTCTTCCCTAGTGCCAGAAACAAGAAAAGTCACCTCAGTGTTATCTGCGGTAAATACTGACTTAAACACTGAACACATAAAATATACAAGACATTAAAATTGATTAACACCCCAGTTCTCATCAATGATGGATTTCCTACAAACCCCACCTGCCTAGCCCCACCGCCCCTCGTGATTTAGTCCTCACTTAAACCTGAATGTCCTTTGAATCAAAGCCAAAAGGTCTGATTTCATTAGATTTCCTCGTGTCCACATTTCAAACCATGACTGCAGAAAATGTTAAGCCGCAGCCCCCCTCCCAGCAGCAGCTGGCCTGGGAACACGTTGTTATAGATTGCCATAGGGTCTGTTGGGTCGCTTGGGCTATTTCTGTAGTGGGGTTTTGCCTGAGCTTTGTGGTGTCATGTTCGAAAGCATAGAGAACAGAGGGGACAAGGCTTCTCCCTTTTATAGCGTCGTTAGCACTTTCAAACTCTACTGTAAGACAATACGGCAAAGTTACGATGGGAATATTGCGGAGTCGTTTCGTTATATAAGCGGCTTCAAACACATGTCTGCCTCCCTAGATAAATGCAAAACAACTTCAGTGCAGGTTTGGTAAAAGCTAGATCGAAAAGAGATAGATAGAAAAGAGATCTTTGCTATTCCCAGTATAGCTCCAACCCACCAGAAGTTATTTGGCAAATGGCAGAAAATATTCCAAAACTAAAAGTTACAATATACTTCTGTAAACCACAGTCAAATTTGGTGCAAAAATGTCAATTGACCATACACCGATCAGGCATAGCATTATGACATTAGAACACTATGAGCGGTGAAGTGAATAACACTGATTATCTTGTTATTGTGGCACCTCTTAGTGAGTGGGATATATATATGTCAGCAAGTAAACATTTCGTCCTCAATGTTGATGTGTTAAAGGCAGGAAAAATGAGAAAGCGTAAGGATTTGAGCGAGTTTGACAAGCACCAAATTGTGATGTCTGGACGACTGGGTCAGAGCATCTCCAAAAAGCTCTGGTGGGCTGTTCCTGGTCTGCAGTGGTCAGTATCTATAAAAAGTGGTCCAAGGAAAGAACAGTGGTGAACCGGTATCAGGGTCATAGGCGGCGAAGGCTTTTCCAATGCTGGCCCATGTGGTCCGATCCAACATACGAGCTCCTGTAGCTCAAATTGCTGAAGAAGTTAATGCTGTTAATGTTTAATGGGTCCGGACTGGTTTGGCACCAGAAGTGGAACCAATACAATATTAGGCAGACGGTCATAATGCTATGCCTGATCGGTGCAGCTTGAAAGAAATCTTAACTATTAATGTACTGAAACCTTTAAAATCCGAAACTTCCCAATAATCATACTGGTGTACCTTTCTTGCCTGCTGGCTCCTTTGACTTAGACTCCTTTGCAACGGGTTGGTCCTCGTTAGCAATTGTTAACTCATCTTTAACCTTCTCCAACTGCACAGGCTCAGCAGTTGAAACTTTGGTGCCTGCTGAAACCTTGGGTTCGTCTACAGGTGCAGCTTCTGCCATTAGCTTTCCAGAGATGGGGTTACTCTCCACTTCCTCAGGAGAGTCCTCCACCTCAACAACTTCGTTTTCCTCAACTGAGTCAGTCACATCCTCTTCTTCTGCTCCATCTTCACTAAGCCCTTCAGCTTCAGCTACCTCACTCGAAACCACCTCATCATCGTCCTCCTCCTCCTCACTCGTTACATCCCCTCTGGTGGGCGTGACCAATTGAGAACCAGTGCTGCAAGGCTGGCAAACGGTTCGCTCAGGTGCAGGGGTATCATTTGAAGAACTCTGGCTGATTTCCTCTGTGCCGTCGCAACAGGGGAACAGGTCGCCCTCGGACTGCAGTTGCAGGCGCATCAGGGCCTCATCCTCAGGCACCTCACTCACCGAGTCTAGACAAGAAGGAGAGTAATGGGTCTGTGCTTACATCTGGAGGCAGGAAAACATTCCATTTGAACAAAATCTATCAAACAAACATACCACTTTAAGGATGTTTGAGTTGAGTTGAGTTAATTTGAGTTGAGTTGAGTTCTTAGTTCTACTAAAACTCCTGTATCTACCCTACTAACTATTAAGAGTCTAGAGATAAGGGAACTTGGTACAGAAATGTACTGATTTTGTAATCAGTTTATTAATATTCAACATAAAGTGAATGCTGAATCTTGATTCCACTCACTACATATGAAGTAAGGAGAATGTTGAACGTTGATATCAAGTGCTGCATCTAGAAAACCAAACAGGATTATTCTGATCCTGTATTTCAATTATTCTAGAGACAAATGAACCTATTAAATCTATTTACTACGACTTTATGTCTATTGAGCATAGGTGGCTTGATGGTTCCTGGTTACTAATCAGAAGTGAATGGTTTAAAGTGTAGTACCACCACCTTCTGTTATATTATTTACATTTTGACAATAATGATGTGTCAGGTTTTGGTTTTAATGCGTTCTGTTCTCTTTTTTGGTGGACTATGAATTTCAAAATTCATGACAGAACAGATGGAATCCAAGGAGAACAGGGAATGTATTGTTCCATGGCTAGGATTAATTTTTCTTTTGGTTTTTCCTTGTTAATCAGTTTGTCTGCTAACTCATTTATGCCGTATTGGTCAGCTGGCACTCTGATACACTGATGCCTACAAAGCATTTGCAATGTGATTTGGGTTACAGAGCAAATAAAGACAACCAAGACAAAATGTCTGACTGTAAGGAGTACTATTTTAAAAAGTGAACTGAATTCGATTAACAATGACTGCAGATGATATTAATAATAGTCTGCCTGCATGTTCACGCTAGCGGAAAGAGATATGCGGATCGTGAAGGTGCCAATGTCAAATCCCTTGAGCAGGAACCATCACCTGACTACCGGCATTTGTGTCAGTGACGTCTTTGTATCTGACTCCGATCAAAATAGACGGCTTGTTTGTGGGCCAGAATGTTTTTTTCCTTCACAGTACGGAAAAGTGTGTACCATTGGTCTGGGACAATGTGTCGTCTGGGGATTACAGTATCTGTTAATGTCAAAAGCTTCAAGTACACTTGTGTAATTGAAGCACCAGATATTAGTCATTGGTCAAAGGTCAAACCGCACTGTTTTAAAGTGTATTTTAAAGCGCTCGTTTACTCGTTTTTCACAGGACATCGACGGACACGATATAGTGGTTGTTCCTAAATGTCATGACATACAGCAGCTCTGCAGGGAACCATGCACTGACCCCAAGCCTCTCTGATAGACAGCAAGGAATGAGGCAGTATGACTGAGTTAAAGCTATGCCTGGATCACAGGCCTTGATCTCTCTTGTGTGACCAGCTAGAGTTTCACCCCAGTGGTATAAAAGGATGCTTCTGCATAGTGACAGTCTGATTTGCAACTCCACAAGAGGCACTTTGCAGCCAAACCGGAGGCTGATCCTAGCCGGCTAGGTCATGAGCATTTTGACGGAGTGCTCTTTAATGCCAAAGCACATTAAAATTTTAAGTCAAAAGCATTACTACTTTTGATTCATTAAAACACAATCTACTTCTCGATTCAGATTGGATGGAAATGGGATATAAAGATATGTAGTTATTTATATAACAATCTTTTCTGTCAGGCCATGCTTAGTAAGGTTTATAAAAGGAGTCTCCAGTGTCAGTGTTTCAAAACAGGAGTCCTGTAGAGACTTATAACAAGAGGAACTAATTTGTTTTGTTTACATGCCACAAAATTTAACTTAGCTCTAAACAGAACAAAGGTCACGCTCTTAAAAATTTCCTTGATTCTATCACAACATTGTAATCATTGACAAATGTTTTATCCATCGAAAAGGACGAATAAATAATCAGCTTCAGGGTTTAAATGCTAAGTTGACTAATGTCATTGGTTACTTTCCTCTTACACATCCATGTTTTTTCTTAAACTAAGTTTTTTTTTATTAATGGTTCCAAGAAAAACCGACTGTGAAATGTTAACCAGCTCTCAGTCTCTGAGCTGAAAACTGTCCTATTTTGACCCAAATATTTGGGTGGGCAAATTTCTTCTCCTAAAAAATGTCGAGATCAAAGGCACAGACCGGACTTTTTAATCGCTTTGATTTTGCTTCCAATCAAAGTCACGGCCATGCAAAACAAAAGCGCCGATCCGTTTATTAGCAGAGCAGCTTTGATGTCGGACACGTAAGGTGCGCGGTCTGCCTCTGTGATTCAGCTTTAATGACGAGCTCTGTCACGGGCACCAAATTGCCCTTGGTGTGAATCAGCTCCGGAAATAGCAGCGCAAGAACACTGGGTGCTGTTTGCATGTTTGTGTGTTTGTGTTTGGTGGCAACTAGAGCAAGGTTTAGTCCCACCATCATTACGCAAACACATAATCACACACACACATGCAACAGCCTTATATTAATGCATTAATAGTTACCTTAAAAAAAAGGGCTGAGAACAGTTAACATAGAGCATACTATCTGGTCCACAATTGCCGTTTATTTTTAAGCATAGCAATGCTGCCGGTTTGCAAAATAGTTTTTTTTTTTTTCTTCGAAGAAAGTAAATAGTATAAATATAATGGTTTGGAGCTCAGTGGTTAAAGCTCTGAATTACTGATAAGAAGGTTGGGGGTTCAAGCTTTAGCAGTGCCAAGCTGCCACTGTTGGGCCCTTGAGCAAGGATTTTAACCCACTCTGCTCCTTGGGTGCCATAATCACGCTCTGACCCCATTTTCCTAACAAGCTTGAATATGCGAAGAAAGAATTTCACTGTGCTATAGTTTATATGTTACAAATAAAGGCTCTTACTTAGAATGCTAACTGCTTTCTATCCCACACAATTAGCTTCATACCCCAAACCGAATCATGGTCTACTTTAAAACAGGTTTATTCAAATTGTGATTAGATTTTTTAAAAGTTTTTTTGGAGTTGTTACTAAATGTGGATTGGTCACAGCATATGGTAAACACTATAATTAGCCTTCTGGAAACTAGCTATCTATCTATCTTAGCTAGGTAATGTAAGTGATTTCTTTTTTGTTTTTTTTGTTTTTTTTTAATTAATGTTAGTTCTAAGGTTTTAAGTGCGTCTGTAACAAGTACAACATTAAACAATATTTTTCAAACAATTTAAGTTTTAATTTTATTTTATTTAAATGCAGTTTGAACACCAGGTTAAAACTATTGATGGTCAAGTGTCCTGTAATTATCAGCAACTTTTTTCAGCCTTTAGAATTGAGTAGTCTGCCATTTTAACAGCCAAGGCTAAAATATTAAATCGATGGAATAGTGTTAATGCTACACAAAGTGTTTTTGTCCAGCAGAGGGCATCGGTCAATCTTGTGCTAGATCGGCTTTAGCTCTGCCATTCACATCATGCTTTTACAACTCTCAGCTCGCAATTCGCAAACCGTTTTTTTTTTCCCAATTACAAACACTAAGCTAACTAGCTAGATTGCTAATTCAGCATTGAGTTACTTGTCTACACTAAAATGATTAGCTGTGCCTTCATTAAATGCTGTTTTACTTATGTCATCTTGTGTAATTAAAACCAGTAGTCACATTAGCTAGCAAGTGTTAGCATAAAGGGACCTTCATTCTGCTCTTTTTAAATTATGCTACCGAAGTGTGGAGGCTTGTGGGATTTGGGTCTCTATAGTCCAGGTTAACCTTCACCGAATCACTAGAGGCGGCCATGACGGGAAATTAAATTACAGTTAATGTGGTTTGGGAATGAGGGAGTCCCTCTGAGAAAGATTTATGGAGGACACACCCCAAAGGTTTACGAGCTGGAAGGGTTCTGTCACTTTAAGAATCTGTAAGAGTCTGTAAAAATTTTCACAAGGTTTCAGTTTCACGGCCCTTTTTTATACAAAAAAGAGAACAGAATAAATATAAATAAATAAATATATATATATATACATAGTTTCTTTGAAAAAACATGCTCGCTTTTAGCTGTTTGACACCATACTTATGGCTATAAGTGCCATACAGTATAAGAAATCTCATGTTTGCTAGAAACGTGAGCCGTACAGGTTAAATATTTTGTGTAAAAATGATCTAAATTGGAACCTTTTGAGAATTCTCAATGTTGTCACTAAATGTTTGTACGCTAAATGAAATTGCTGCAACCCTGGAACCCATGGAAAGTGTGGGATTTAAACGGAGGCAGTGGTCGTGTTCCTTGGTCTCAAGAGGAAGGTAAGCTAGCAACTTTTAACACTGTTGACCCTCGCTTCGATCACTTCGACACCTTAAATGCCAATTTCTCAATGTATGTACATGATCAAAACAAAACATTACAATCCAATATTAGTATTAATGAGGTAATGGATGTTTATAATATTTACAGTTACTTTAGAATAATCTATTTTGCTCAAGAAAAAGCAACAAGTGCTCCAATGCACTCGAGCCACGATGCTTTGAGATATGGGGACGCCTGAGATGATGCCATTTGAGTTTTATATGAAAAGCTTGGAAAAGTCAGAACGAGCAGTGGTTGTGTTTATTGGGAAACCCCCTGAGTGCTAAAACGGGCCCTGACTGCAGCAGCTCTAGCTCCACTGTTCCTGTAAAGAATGTCCCTACAAGGTCGACTGGACGGAAATAAACAGTGCTGAAGTGACGGCAGCTGCAAAGACATTGGACGGTGAGTGTTTTGTGTGTGTGTGTGTGTGTGTGTGTGTGTGTGTGTGTGTGTGTGTGTCAGGGGAAGTTTAAAAGTGGAATAGTCTCTCGTGTGTGTCTGAATTTTAAAAGGATGGCCGTACTGTATCAACTTTTTTTTCCCTATTAAAGCGCACAACTCGATGACTGAGTGCATTTAGCAATCGCCTATTAACACGCTCACCTTCAGAGGGGTCAAAGGTGATACACAGGTCAAACATGAGCTGGCTTCTGGATCAGTGTCATGGAGAATGCTAACATTTTGGAGTGACCCTAGAGATCCCAATACTACCATCAGCAATGTGGTGTTCGGTGTCTAGTTCCCGAGCTACGTTGCTAATCGTATACTCTAAGGAAAGTGTATAGCCTTACAACTTAGCATCATTCAAGCTAATTGGTGACCATCACGCATTATAAATAAACAAATGGATGTCAGAAAAAGAGTCAGTTTTATTGCTAAGTTTAATCACTTCCGTGATCACTTTCTTCTTCCGTGCATAGTTTGGTGTCGACTTGGGTAAAGAGGTGTGGCCTAAAATGTTTACATTTGGATCCGAAATCTAAAACAGTCCCCCATATTAATAAATACGGACCTATCTTTTAATTTTGACGATTTTGTTGGCATACCCTTTTTCTACACAAATCCATGTCCAAAGGAGGGGGTCCGATCTAACTGAAAAGTCGATTTCTAATGGAGATTAACTAATGGTAAAAAAAAATTAAAAAAACAAAAAAAAATAAAAAGAAAGGGCTTAAATAAGGAAGCCATGATTCAAGCAGGAATTTAACAGGTAGTGTGGGAATCTTTTTTTTTTTTTTTTTTTAAACCAAGAACTGGCCAACAGTGGTGTGATTAATGAAAGATGCTTGCCAAGAACTGGCCAACAGTGGTGTGATTAATGAAAGATGCTTGGACCCCAAATATCACTGATAGCTTTATATTTTATGGGTTTTCTTTGTTGTTGTTGTTGTTTTTTTTTAATGGTTGAAGCTAAGGACCATTGCTAAGGACTTTGAACTAAGGGCATTGCTAAGCTAAGGACATGCTAGCCAGTAACTGCAAGTGATTAAATAGACAGAAAAATATCAAAAACTGTCACATAATCCCTTATGAAACTTTTTTTCCGAATGAATATATACATACAAACTTGTTCAGTGTTTTGAGACGAGCATGTGATAAGCCTGCTTATTGCGCAATTCCAAATTGGTAGCCATGAGCCTCTCATAATTACACACTCAAGGTATTTTTTTAGACTGGATTTTTCCATTTCGTTCTCAAGAATTCACGCCTTATTTTAAAACATGAATATGAGTAGAACATCAACTTACTACTATCGAATTATGTGTATAAAAAGATTAGCTACTTAGCTACCTATGCTAATACACATGATGCTAGCTTAAAGAGCTAGCAAGTTTGCCTTCCAGCAAGCCTACCAGACGAACTGCTATATCATAGAACAGAAAATATTTGTTCTGTACTTAGTTTAGATTCACAGAAACCCCTTTAGCATCTTTAAGCTAATAAATATTTACAGTTTTAATGTCTTTTCAGTGTATATGAAATTAAGTCCAAGGTTGTTCCCTGCCCAAGTTGGAAACAAGCTAGCTGGCTGAAATAACTAAAAATGAATGAAAAAATCTTACGCCAAATATCGCACATGTGAACGGAAAGGCATAGAAGAAAGGTAATTGGTGTTGTTATGTGGACCTTGGCCGGTTAGAGGGAAAGATTTGGCTGAACATGAGCAGCCTGATATCTCCACGTCTACGCCATATAATGCTTTAAAAAGATTGGCTTTTGATTAAAAAAATTCAAAACTACGTACTGAAAATGAATTTTTCTGGGAACTAGTTTGTCGTCCTTTAAGTATTGAATAGATAATAATATGAGGAAGCGTTAAAAAGTAAATATATGGTTAGTTGGTGATCGTTGCCTTGTTGAGGCCAGATACAGTGGTTTATAATTCATGATTCTTTATCTTTCGTAATATGACCATTTTTGTAACAACTGGTTAGACTGTAGACATCCTTGGTAGAGAATATATGTTTAACAATCAAATAAAACAATAAAATGAAATGTTCTGAAAGTTTCGCTGCAAATGATGTACCATGTATATACACAAGTCCCTGTAAAGGAGACAGCTAGTATTAGATCTAGTGGATTTGTCCAAAATATAAAAGTCACATGGATACAGTTTCCTTTTGATTCTTTAAATCTGGGTTGGACCGAATGTGTGTCCAGTTCTAGCATTTTTCATCCTGTCTTTTCCAATGCTATTTTGAGGTTTCTGACTTGTCCTAACATTCTAAGCAAACAGAGAGAACGTGATCTTACCGGCGATGGCGAGGGCCAGCAAGGCGAGCAGGCAGGACAGCGCGAGCTTCATGTTCGACTGCCGGGGGTGACAAGCCTCTCCTGCAAGCTATATATACTCATGCAGAAGGGCACAGGGCATTTAGAAGGGAGAGGGGCACGAATATGACAGCTGCTCTGATTGACAGCAGCTGCTCGGGCCAATCAAAGAGCCGTCAGAAAGACAAAAAGAGCGAGAGAGGAAATCTGACGCAGGATACAAAGCCAACCAACAGGCCACTAACGACCATTAACTATAATGGAAAGTTGGTGCGCAGATGATGAAAGAATTCTATGAAGAATTTACATGATAGTAAAAAAATTGCTATTCCACGTTTTCCTCTTTCGATGTAAGGGCAAAAAGTTTGGCTTGTTACTGTCTTTCCAAAGGCCAAAATGTACAGCTTAACCTCAAATAGTTAGAAAGCTCTGACACCGGAGACTCCTTCCATTATTGGTAAATAAAAAAAATTAAAACAATGCCATTATAAATGTTTATTTTTTAATACAAAGTCTTTAATATAAAATTGACCCCTTTCCAGAACAATCGGCTCGGATTTGAAAATCCAACAACTGATTACTGACTCATGAAATGAACTAGGAACACTCACTCACTTAGAGCCAGCACTTCAGCTTGATCAGGTTCATAATGGAAACTGAAATGCTCTGCCAAAGATTGCTCTTTGCTGGTTGGAGGAATCCAGAGAACCACAGGGACAAAGAAAGAAGATGCTGGAAGTTTAGGGTAGTAACCCGGGCAATACTGATAGGATCATATAGGCATTTGAATAATCTAAAGTCCTGAGCAACTGAGTGTAAGGAAACTCTTAGAGATTGTGAAATGTTTCCTGTTTGGTGTATAAAATTATGACTTTGCCTTAAGTAAATATAAATATTAAAATACAATATAACATATAACTTCAATATAACCATATATAGCACACCTGATGACGCTTTTGGAACAGCTCTGATTGGCCAACTGGTTTCTGTTCCTATAGCGTTTTGGACCGTGACCGCCAGGTGGCGCGCGTTTCCGCGGGACAATTTACATTCTCAATAGAATCAGAAACAGAAAGATCTTTATTGTCGAGTATGTTTGCACTTACAAGGAATTTGTTTTGGCGACAAGCTTCCAGTTGCACATAGAAATAAATAAAAGCAAAGTAAATAAAAAAATGGTACATATTTATAAATTTGTAAAGAATTTGCACTAAACAAATGACAAACCGCTAATATTGAGGCTTCGTCCTAATCCTTACTGCACTAAAAAGTGTGTAAGTGTCATATACTGTATAGTATCCAACAGGAGGTACACTATTGAGTATGCGCAGTCTAAGAGAGAATGGGTGCTGTTTCCGCGTATGGGCGCTAGGTGGTGCATTTGAGCTGGGCCAAATCTCAAAAAATCTCCGTGCCCCTACATATGCGCTCTACCTAGGGGTTAAAAAGCAGCAGGAGGTGGGTTTTGCCCCCGACTCACGTAGCGCACTATGTGGCGTAATACTGGGTCGTTTAGGATTCAGCCTAATTCAGAGTCATTGAATATGTAAGCGGACTGGCTTGTGTGTGTATGTGTGTGTGTGTTCGTTCGTTCTCCGGCGGTCACGTGTCCAGGGCGCACGGGCACGCGGAGGGAGGAGAGTTAGATGGTGGCCGCACGCGAAACACACACACACACACACACACACACTTGACAGGCGTCGTGCACGAGCGATGCTACTCTATTATTCTATGAAACAAAGCAAAAAAAAACATTCTTTATGAAACTTCATTTTTTTCTCCTTTACTTTCAATCCGACAAGTTCAGCAGAAGGCTACAAGTGTCCTGAAGAGGCAGAATACGTTTTTTTTTTTTGAGAGAGAGAGAGAGAGAGAGAGAGAGAGAAGCTATTTGCTTTTCGACGATTTATTCAATTCTCTATGGAGTTTTTTTTCTTATAATTATTATTATTCTTTCAGAGGGAATTATACTCAAGGCGCACCATCATCATCATCACCACCGCCACCATCATCATCGTCATCATTATCATCATAATCAAGTGTCCCAGATCCTCTTGGAAAGAAAACGGAGCGACCTGATCATCTACAAAGGTAAAAAAATAAATAAATAAATGTAACGTCCAACCTTGACACGCACTATAATATTCGACAGAAACATCTGGCCAGCTGTCGGACAGAGGCTGCGTCCCTGAAACGCCTCTGTGCCAGCTTTAAACACACACACACACACACACACACACACACACACACACACACACACACACACACACACACACACACACATATATAGACTGAATGTTGCTATATACCACGATGTACACGTGCTATGCGTCTGCTGTCACGCGATACAACGCTACAGGTGTCTACAGGTCGAAAATTCGCCCCAGTTACTGTCGAGTCGAGAGCTTTAGTGTGACACTGAAGTGTCCCTGACATCAAAACCTGTGTTTAAACCTTCAGTGCCCTTGTAACATATTGTCCTTACAATAGATAATGGGGTGGTGGTAACTATTTCTACATTATACATATATATTCTGACGTCATCCCGTACTAGTCTTGTCTTTATCCAATGATTTCTTTTTGCTGTTCCACCTGGGAGGCGTGTCTTTATACGCTCCGTTCGTATGGCACAGTTCCTAGCCAACCCTTTTTACCTTAAATACATCTTGAAACAGAGGCAGGATGAAGAATGATAATTTTTTTCTACAACTCAAGGTGTAACGCCTGCGTCTCGAACGTCCTACGTAGTCATAGACATGGCGTGACGCAAAATAAAAAGAAAACGTGAAATGAAATCCGGCATATAATGGCATACTCAGTAGAGTGTTTACTCATAGTAAAGTAGCATTTGATGAGCAGATATACTACTTCCAGTTGAAGAATTGGAAATGGAGTATCATTGTGCCATACTTACGCATATTATAGTGTGTAGTGCGCTACCATTTAGGAGTATAGTGTTCAGGACGGGGGTTCGGATGAGCAGATATACTATATGCTATTGAAGAACTGGAAATGGACTATCGTTGTAGTGTATGGTGAGGCGGCAGAGTCAGTACACCGCTAATATACTCTGTTTATATATGTAGCATGTAGTATGGTTGTATATAGGGTGCTGTTTGCTCTCTATACTGTTTAGTATAGAAGTGTTAGAGCATCACTGTGTCATACTTTGTACACATACTCTATTGTACACCACTAATATACTCTATTTATGAGTACAGTGTTGAGCATGTGTTGAAGTATTGGAACTGGAGTATCACTGTGTCATACCTTGTACCCATATCATAGCGTGTAGGACACCCAGATTATACTCCATTCATGAGTATTGTGTTTGGCAGAATGTGATGAGCATACTTGAGGTGGCGTACCACGATTATGAACCTCTTTAATGTTTCTCTCTGGGAAGAGATAATGCTTATCGACATACAGTTTAGATATTTGGTAGACCATAAGGCTATGTTGTACTATTTTGAGTAGCATTTATTGGAAAAAAACAAGTGATGGACAGTAAAATGAAATTCATTACTGGACCCTCTTCCAACCCTCGCTTATCTGTACTTCACATTTCGAAGTCAAATATCGCACTTCTCTTAGATTTTGCGTTATCAATAAAATTAAAAGCCGGTCAAGGAGGCAGCTAGCCACAAACGAGGGCGCGCGCTGTTTTAAACTTTGCCGCTTAGCGGTACCTACTTAGCACGAACATACAGTTCAGCGTCAGTTCAACGGCAGAACATTTATAGAGGAGTAAATGATGGATGAAACTCCCGACTACTTGAACTCCACACTTCGTTTTGGGCGAATTTTCTTTTTTAAGTAGTTGAAAAGAAAGTTTTGGGTTCATGATCTTTTTAACAGATATCAATCAGTGTTCGACTCATTAATATCATTTTATTAATAGATCGGTGTGCTGAGAGTTACATTAGAGTCTTTTGACATAAACTGAGCAAACGGTCTTGTGAGAAAGTTTACTCAAGTGAAAGTTAGAATGGAGCACTTTCACTTTTACTGGACTAATATTTTAGCTAGTGGATCGCTACTTTCACTGAAAAGTACATGGGTTTGTGGCATGGTTGGAGAAAACCAGGGAGTACACACTATATACTATATTAGGATGAATGTGCTTTGCGGAGTATGATAGTATAAAGCAGTACTAGTTTGATGCTACTGAGCTTGGAAGTACATGGGAAAATGATGATAGCACGTAGCATAAAGCGGTGGACTTCCTAGCAAGTACGCCATTTGATAGCATGTAGCTTAGTTGTTTCCAGTCTCCAGGACTGAGCCGGTTCCTTAGCAACATGTCTCGGCCTGAAAATAAGCCAAAAAACTGCGAAGCGGTAATGATGCAACTGAGTGCAAGAGCGAAGCTATCGTGTGCAAAACAGCAGCCAGGGAAAGAAAAAAGAGAGGAGAAGGAGAGATGTTTGACATGCCTATATGACCGTAAGTGTGCGTGGGTGTGTGTGGGTGGGTGTGTGTGTGTGTGTGTGTGTGTGTGTGTGTGTGACAACTCAGTCTGTAATGTTCGGAAGGTCATCAGGTTTAGCGGTTTGGTAAAGCATCACAGAAAGACATTCTTTTCTTGTGAGACATCAAACCACCTCAGCTCCTGTCTCTCTCTCTCTCTCTTACACACACACACACACACACACAACACACACTTTCACGTTGCGGTCCCTGCAGGGCGATGTATTTCCAAAACAAACACGCAGAGAATTCCTCTCCCCCCCTCTGTGCTGGGGGGAAGAAAGGGGATGGAAAATATAACCTGAGTGAGACAGAGAGAGAGACATACAGAAAGAGAGAGACAGAGAGGAAGAAGAAGAGAAGTTGAGTGAAGACCTTCTCAGGACAGATCAGGACAGGAGGACAGTGAGTGTCAACACGGGATTTCTGGATCACTTACGGCTATATTATTTTACCTCTTGAAGTAAAGGGTTAGCACCTAACACACACACACACACACACACACACACACACACACACACGTGCGCATGCGCGCACACTTTCTCTCGGCACGTCAGGCCTGCAGCTGGTTTTTGTTATTGTTTATGAGCTTGGCGCATTTCCCTGCATTTCTGTTCCACACACAAAAGCACATTGAAAACAAATTGAGTGAATCTGCTGCACACTGAGGAATGTATATAAATGTGTGTGTGTGTGTCTGTATATGTTTGTGTGTATTCGGATTTGGAGGATCGACTCGGGGGTAGGGGTGGTCATCAAACACCGAAAAAAAAAACGAGCTACTCAGCTTCTCACCAATAATCGATCTACTATATGACAACTTTTTTTTAGGTTTATAACGACTTGCGTAGTCTCGCTCCCGTAAGGGAGCCTCACAGGGGGTGGTGCAAACCAGTAGCCTGAAGACCTGAGACGAGTCGGATATCATGTCCCAGCTAGTACAGTTTGTATTCGTAGTGGCCCAGCAATCTAAATCGTTAAATATGTCCTTAAAGTGCAGACGACCAGAAAGTATTTGAAACCCGATGATGGGTTCGCCGGGTTTTTACGGGAGGAGCTCAGCAAGGACTTAAATGCTGCTCTCTTCATGTTCCTGCTAGTTTTCTGAGGTTTCTTCGCCTTCAGCAAATACAGCTCAGTTGGATTTAGTTGGAATCAACTGAGGTGATTGGCTTGGCTGAGTGAATCAGCTGCACACTGGCAGATTTGGCTTTACCTTAAAACACCTTTTAAAGTATGTGTCTCAAGTTTTGCCTGAATTTTGGCATTTGTCTGAATTCGAGCTGATGATGCATCTGCTTTTGTCATCATAATTAAATATGAGCACCGGCATAATTGGCACACGATACCAAGATGCGGTAGACTCATGAGCAGCTCCTTTTCTTTTTCAAACCATCTTTTACTTTGGCCCAAGAAGACTTCCTTTTCTTCTCCAACCCTTTTCTTCTTTGGCTCATGAGCAGTTCCGTTTCTTCTCCAAACCATCTTCTTCATTGGCTCAATAAGACTTCCTTTCCTTTTCCAACCCTCTTCTTCTTTACTTCTTTTCTTGGCTCATGAGGCTTTCCTTTCCTTCTCCAAATTCTTTTCTACTTTGGCTTATGCACAGTTCCTTTCCTTCTTTAAACCCATTTCTTCTTTGGCTCATGAGCAGTTCCTTTTCTTCTCCAAAATCTTTTCTTCTCACGGTTCTGTTAAAAGTTCAGCTTTATCTCATTGGGCCCTAAAATTGTGTCCTTTTAATTTGGAGGCCTACAATTACCTCAGATTTGTGGTGAAGCTTCCACTGAAGTCTCTTCACTCTTGGCTCTTGTCACGGATACTCCTACCTCCCTGATCTAGACGGGGTTTTTTTCATTCACCAGAGAAAAAATTCTCGTCATCCACCACAGTTATTTTCCATGGTGTTCTAGGTCTTTTTCCCTGAGTTCCCTCAGCTCACCGGTGCATTGTTTCTTTTTTTTAGAATGCCAGACGGGATTAGTTTTTTGGTTCTCTGTGGCTGTGGGAGTAACATCTCCTTAGACTTAATATGAAGAGCAAACCAAATCGAAATGCGAACGTTAAACACTTTAAATCAACCCTAGACCTTTTACCTGCACACACACACCTGGTCATGGCAGAGCTGAGCAGTACTTTCATATTCGTAATTTAATTTCAACTACGCTACTGACGTCAGCGTTCCAACCTGCGCTGTATTCTGAAAACCGTATGCGACGGGGAACTGATTGCAGCATTTCGACTTGACCGTGCCTTCAGAAAGCTCACAGACACTTAGACTGGAAGAATGTCTGGTGGCTCCAGAGAAACATCTGAGTTTGGGCTGAAAATTAAAACCACAAGCGAAAAAAAAAATTTAAGAAGGAGGGGTGAATTTTCATCTCTCTTTTGGAAGCTGTCGTGTCTCTCTCATCAGCGGCTCATTAGTCAGCTCTGCTTTGTGCTCAGACCTCATCCTGTTATGCATAAGTGTGTGTGTGTGTGTGTGTGTGTATTTGCGTGAGCGAGCCGCTCTTTTATAATAGGAGACACTTGGATTGCATGTGGCTTACAGGCTGTGTGTGTGTGTGTGTGTGTGTGTGTGTGTGTGTGTGGACTGACTACGGGCAGTGCATCAGAGCTTTGGAAGGAAGGAGTCATTGCCGGTAAAAGAGACGGAGGGAGGGATGGAGGGAGGGAGAAAAACTTGAGAATGTTAAAAATGAGACATCACAAGTAGAAAAGATAAACATTTGGGAAAAGTGTGCAGCGTGTGAAGAGTAGAGAAAAGTTCTAGAAAAACCCAAAGAGGAAAAAGACCAGGAGAGGAAAGACGAGCCGGGTCGAAAAAAGGAAAGGCAGAGGGGTGAAGGCAGGAAAAAAAAGTGAGAGAGAGGAAATGCTTTTTGTGAGAGGTTTTGGAAGGAGGAGGGTAGAAGATTATAGAAGGGAAAGATGGAGGAAGGGAGAATGATGGTCGGTGCAGTGAAACAGGAGATGATGGAGGGATAGTGTAGGAGAGGAAGAGATGAAGAGAAGAGAATCACTCCACTTTTTCATGAGCCGCTTCAGTCAGGGTTAAAGACATCACTGTTTGGGAGAAAGCAGGATTCGAAACCACACCGATGGCAACAGAGAAGTTACACACACTCACACAGTTCACACACTCACATTTTACAGACTTTTACAGCTCACACTGTTTCGATTATCACACACTCACATTTTTTACAGCTCACACACTTTCACAACTCAAACACACTCACAGCTCACACACCCTTTTAACTCAAACACACTCTCCAACAGCTCACACTCTCACACCTACTTAACTTACACACACTCTAACAGCTCACACACACTCACACGCTCACAATTCACACACGCTCTAACTTTCTCACACACTCCCACACCACGCCTAACAGCTCACACACTCTTACAGTTCACACACTCTTACAACTTACACACTCTCAGATAACTCACACAATCTCATGACTCATACTCCCACACAACTCACACTCTCACAACTCCCACACACTCCCACACACTCACAGCTCAACTAACAACATTCTCACCCATTCTCACTCTTTTTCAACTCACACACTCACAGCACACACTCTCTCACAGCTCACACACGAGCTTAAATGGAGAGTCGAGTTTGCCCGTAAAAAGTTTTTTTACGTATTGCTTTGTTTTATATTACATTTCATTGTCATCGGTGGTCAAAGTATTCTGTTTAAAACTGAGACTCTGTGAGGGAACAGTGAGCAGTAAAGGATCAGTTACTTCAGGCCATGTGTGTGTGTGCGAGCGAAAAGAAGAGAGAGAAAGAGGGAGTGCTGGCGTGTAGGAAAGCATGGAGGCAAAGCAAAGGAGGGGAAAAGTAACTGGCAAAAACACAGAGGAATGATGAGGGAGGAGAAGAATAGTGCAGGGAGGGAGTGTGTGTGTGTGTGTGTGCGTGTGTGTGTGTGTGTGTGTGTGCGTGTGTGTGTGTGTCTAGTGGATATAGAAAAGAACGAAAGAAAGAAAGTGAGAGGAAAGGAGAGAAAATGTGAGAGGAGTGCGAGTGTGTGTTTCCAGGGAGTGGCCAGCAAGACCATGAATGTCTGCGTTCCTAAACTGAGGGGAGTTTCCTTGGAGAGGGAGAAAGCCTCAGTGGTGTGTGTGTGTGTGTGTGTGTGTGTGTGTGTGTGTGTGTTGCTTAATGATTGAGTCATGTGATACCGTTGGGAACGAAAGCTTCAAGCAATACCACTGAGTGGAAGCAAAACACTATGAAAACATTCGGTGGTAGGAATAGTGTGCTTAGTGACCTGTTTTACACACACACACACACACACACACACACACACACACACTTATACACGTAGGTGCTGCCTGTGGATATAGGCCAGATGCCGAGACAACTGTACCTCGTCAGCATGCGTGATGGAGGATGTGTGTGTGTGTGTGTGTGTGTGTGTGTGTGTAGCTGGTCCTTGTCTAGCAGAAAGAAATGTAAATCGCTTACAGTCGCCTGAAGTAAATTTAGTATGCCTTTTTTCCAGCTGTGTGCGTGCGTGCAGCCTTCCAGTGAGGGAGGGATCGTTTTGCATACGTGTGTGTGTGTGTGTGTGAAACATTTAGAATTTTCTCTTTTCTCTCTCTCTCTCTCCTTTATATATATATATATATATATATATTTCACAGGCAGCACGCCATGCTCTCCTTAGACGAGCCGTTGGACTTGAAGGTTTCCTCCAGCAGGGACAGGACACACAGGACTTCCATCTGTGCACCGCTCCGGTTCGCCCGGACCAGGATACCGCGCCCGACACGCAGCTCCGACACAGGTCAGCGAGCAAACGCTTGTGGACACCTGAGCATAATATTCTGTGAACATCCCAATCCACATTCAGTCCCCATTTGCTCTTATAAGAAGCTTCAATCTTTCGGGAAGATTTCTACTAGATTTGTGGAGATACAAGACACAAGACTCAAGGTAAAGCCAGGTAGTGATGTAGGTGAGGTGAGGAGGCCTTTCACATTCACAGTCAGCTTTCACATGCATTGTTTAGCAGGGTTTGAGTTTCAGAGCTCAATAGAAGGAAATCTTCCACTCCAATCCATGTAAAACATATCTTCATAGAGCTGGGTTTGTGCAGCGGTGCATTCTCATGCTGGAACAGCATGCTAAGACTATGTGGAGAAGAACCTCATACGGCTGGAAAAGTCAGGTGTCCCAATTCTTTTGTCCAAAGAGTGGTGTGGATATACAAGGCGGTATCAAAAAGTTTCGAGACTAGCTCTGTTTATTTCTCTACATTTCCACACTATCGCCTTTAAAATAGTCCCCTTGCACAGCAATACAGCAATCCCAGCTTTCATGCAACTTCTGGAATGTGTTGTGGAAGTCTTCTTTTCGAAGCGTCTCAAGCACCGTCTGTGATTCGCGCTGGATCCTCGCAACAGTGTCAAAACGGCGACCCTTGAGCTGGATCCTTATCTTCGGGAGGAGGGCGAAGTCCGCAGGAGCCAAGTCTGGCGAGTAGATTGGGTGTAGAAGTGAGATTATGTTGTTTCCGGGGAGAAACTCACGGGCGATGTGAGCTCGGTGACAGGGTGCGCACGTGGGCAGAATAGCAAAAGTTTCACAGCTCCTGATGTACGCGGGGCAATGGCACAGTGACTTATGAAGGGCGGTGCTCCCTGTGACTGTGCGTGCAGCCTTGTGCTGACATCTGTTGGCGTGTTTCAGAACTAGTCTCAAAACTCTTTAATACCACCTCGCAAACATCCACACATTAGGGCTGTCAGGAACATTCCAAGGAACCTACCTGCAGCCATGGCGTTCCGCATGTTGTTTTGTTGTTGATTACTACTGACCGGTTTATACGTTTATCTGAGAAGTTCATGGAACAGGAGGGACCACAGTGTCTACAGGGGGTGTTGTTTAAACACGATGAAAAATGTTATGTCACGTAGCGAGGAGTGTGAGCAGGAGGAAAGTTTTCACAGAGCTGAAGTTTCATTCCTGCCCTTTTTTTCTCCCAGATATCATGGACTCACCCACGTCCACAAAGCCAGACCTCAGTGTGTGTCCCTCTTCTCCTCCCTCTCCACAACACTCCTCGTCCAGCTGCGGTCCCCTGTCGCCCCCTCGGGCCAGGGTGAGTTTCAAAAAACACACACACACACACAAACACACACACACACACACACACACACACACACACACACACACACACACACATATCTCAGACAAAAGGGAAATGAAACCCACTCCTTCTCCTGGGCTGTGTTCCAATAACTGGTTTGAGCATATACTCCTTAATTTGTTTTTGATTCCCCATTGCAGTGTTCTAGACAGACCCCGAATATTTCAATCAGCTGCAGGGAAGTTTTCTGGGGTGCCTGAGGGATTGAATCATCAGCGTTGTTTTTCCGGAGAAGAACTTGCCCACAAGGCATTTGGCGTATGATGAAATTTCCTGTCAAAAGACAGCAAGACAGACAAAAGACAGCAAGACAGATAGATGAGGTTTAGGCAAAGCAGGATTAATATCTAAAAATAATAATAAAAAGAAAAACAAGACATTTCTATTCATACAAACAGGTTTCAACATAGCATCTGCTAGCATCTGTTTCGCTAGTCGGCAAGTGGCATGCTAGAAAGGGCATTAATAATCAGGCTAACCATCAAACTAACCACCATTAATCTTTGCTGCTGAGAAAAAGGCACTCTTGAGAAATATATATATATATATAGGTGCCATTATTTTTAAGTACGACCCAAAATTGAATGAAACAGGAAGAAGACGTTTGTTGGTCGCATACCTTTCACACTCTTCGGGTCAACACTTTGCAATTACAGCCAAAAATATTCTGAAATATGTCTTTTGTCAGCAGTGCACATCTGGATCGTGATATTTCGCCCATGCTTTTGTCAGATTTGAAACCGTTTGGTGAGCGCCAGTTTAATTCCTTGAGATTCTGACGCCGAATTAGACCTTTTGAACATACAGAGGTTCTTGGATTTTAACTGAAGTTGGAGGGGGGGGCACAGGGTTTTTCTTTTAAAACTGCTGTTGCAAGAATCTCAAGATGTTCCACTGGATTTTGTGGAGATTTGTGGAGATTCGTTCAGCCACAAGGACGTTAGTACGCGAGTCAGGCAAAGATTTTTCTGAGATTAGGAGGACTCTATAGAGATCTTCCAGTCCAACCCATGTAATGCATATCTACGTGGAACTGGTTTTGTGCACGTATATAGTGTATGTTTATAGATATAGTATATATAAACCCAAACCAACCCCAACTTCTCTTTCACACAAAGGATTCAGAGAGCGTCAGTTACCTAGAAGGTGAGGCTTCTCCTCCTCCACGTCCTCCAGGCTTCCAGTTCTTCCTACCGATCGGGGCAGGGGGCAGCCTTCTCCCTCCCACCTCTATACTGGCTTCTCAGCGACGAGACAGACGAGATTCTCCTGAACCGGCGGAGGAACAGCTCGCCTGCCGTTGGCTGCGGGTGAGCAAACCAATCACCTCCATTAATTCATTAATTCTCAATTAATTCTCTGGGCGACAAGAAACAAATGTACTCACAGATTAGTACAAAACACAGCAAAAATTTGTTCATACCAAGATCTCGTAACACAAATTTTGTTTTCGCAATTCCTCCCAAATCCAGTGATCCCGGGTGTTATTTCTAACACATTTCTTGCAATCTTTCTCTCTCTCTCTCTCTCTCTTTCTCTCTCTCTCTCTCTCTTGCCACATGGCTCTCTAGTGCCACCTGCTGTTCGAGTGCCTGCAGGACCTGGTGGATCACGTGACCGAGTCGCACGTGAAGCCGGAGAGGAGCTCGGGCTACTGCTGCCACTGGGAGGGGTGCGCGCGCAAAGGCCGCGGCTTCAACGCCAGGTGACGAAGTAGTACAATCCAGTTTTTTACAACACGTGATGCTGGGAAAATGATTCAGTGGATGTTTTTATAGTGTACAATCAGTCAGAATTATTATTATTATTATTATTATTATTATTATTTACACTATATGACCAAAGGTATTGGGACAAAGTTTCATTTTACCACAGAACACGACATAAGATTCATTCTTTATTTATGATGGCAAGGTAAAAACAAGGGAGGGATCGTTTTGCATACAATAAACAATAAACGAGTGTGCAGATTAATTGGGTTCCAGGAAATTCCAGCTTGTTTTGCATAAAGCTTAGATAGATGGCTTAGTATATTTCATGACCAGGATTCAGTCCAGGATCTTTTTTTATTTTTTTTACGCTCAGTTTTTTCACACCATCATAAAAGCATCTTCTCGTTGCTTTGAACAAATTGCTAAAGTTTTGGTCCGTTCCCACAGTTGACTGTGTACGAGTGTCTACTGTTTCCTACATTATCAGTTGCTAATGTTCATGTTGATCAAAATGCTGGTTTACACTTGAATAGTTTTAACCCCCAAAACATCTCAGCATCAGTTCATTGTATAAGTCATTAAATTAAAAAAATTGTTAAAACAGTTGTCATCATCTGTCAAGTCAAGTCAAGTCAAGTCAAGTCAAGTCAAGTCAAGTTTATTTCTATAGCGCTTTTCACAACAGACATTGTCTCAAAGCAGCTTTACAGAAATCAACAGTTAAGGTGGATGGTGTGTATTTATCCCCGATGAGCAGCCGTGGTGACTGTGGCAAGGAAACACTCCCTTAGATATTATGAGGAAGAAACCTTAGAGTTACCAGACTCAAAAGGGGAACCCATCCTTATTTGGGTTCCCCATTTCCCACAATGTGTGGTGCTGTTTGTACAAATTGTTTTGAGAATGCAGTTACTGGTTTGCAAATATTAAGGATCCAAAGCAACTGAAAAAAACTGTAAAAGTAAGTCTTTTGTCAATGACCATCTCAAAGCTAATAAAAGAACTCCTTTTGTCATTGTTCACAAACAAAATGTGGATTCTAATGATTGAAAATGCACAAGGCTGAACGACATCTATGAATTTTTCGCAATTGCAATTGTTTGCAAGAGAACGGACGGGATTTCGCACTTTTACTGTAATGAACGAGTGTTAGTTAGTTTCCTGATTCTTCATCCGTTTTCAGAAATTGTAATTCTGTGTATCGTCATTTAAAATTTCACGAGATTCACTTTCGACCTTATTTTTAGAGAACTAGTTGATCATTGTTTGATCTTGATGCCCTGCACTCACCTTCATTAGTGACATTTAAGATTCGATCATCATTTCAAGAAAAATAGTATAATAGAAATTGAAGCTTGACAGATTGGGACAACTGGTGGAACCATTTAGCATTCACTGAATTTTGAAATTAAATGAATGCACCAAAGCTTTTGCAGTTTGTTCAAAGCAACAAGAAAATGCTTTTATGATGTGCGCAAGTGACTAAATCATGTGGAGGTTGAACAGGTAGCTTCTAGAAGTTTGTTTCTGATCTGAGAAACCCTCCAGAGCAACTGAGAAAAACGGAAAATCCCAGCTGCACTCTATATTCTGTAGTGACTCAGCAAAGATTAAAGTGTATAGTGGATGTGCTTTCAGAAGAAATTCATTAGCAGTGTGCCTGTCAGAAACGATGAGTGGAAGGAAGGACCCAAATACAGGATGCTGGCAGGGTGATAAAAAAATATGGTCTTTGATGAGAAAGAGGGAGGGGAAAAATCACAGGTCAAACACAGATTCAGAAAAAACAGTCAAAAACATTTAAAAAAGTCAGCAGACAGAGCAATGAAGGGAAAACCAAAAATCTTAAACCAACAAACTGTCCAAAAATCCAAAAAAGCCGGGACAAAAAGAGCTCAGCAGGGAGATCCAGAATCAGCAATCAAAACCAGTCCAAAATCCACAGGATCAGGAACAGGATCAGGATCAGAAACACAATCAGGAACAGAATCAGGAACAGAATCAGAATCAGGATCAGGATCAGATTTAGGATCAGGAACAGGATCAGGGTCAGGAAAAGGATCAGAAACAGGTTTAGAATCAGGATCAGATTTAGAATCAGGAACAGGATCAGTAACAGGATCAGAATCAGGATCAGATTTAGGATCAGGAACAGGATCAGATTTAGGATCAGGATCAGAATCAGGATCAGGAACAGGATCAGAAACAGGATCAGATTAAGAATCAGGAACAGGATCAGATTTAGAATCAGGATCAGATTTAGAATCAGGAACAGGATCAGAATCAGGAACAGGATCAGATTTAGGATCAGGAACAGATTTAGAATCAGGAACAGGATCAGAATCAAGAACAGGATCAGATTTACGATCAGGAACAGAATCAGATTTACGATCAGGAACAGGATCAGCATCAGAATCAGGATCAGGAACAGGATCAGAAACAGGATCAGATTAAGAATCAGGAACAGGATCAGATTTAGAATCAGGAACAGATTTAGAATCAGGAACAGGATCAGAATCAGGAATAGGATCAGGATCAGAATCAGGATCAGGTACTCTCAGGGGCTAACAAACAGGTGAGCTCATCTGACCCCAAGCATATGTCTTTAGTGTGCTTAAATACTGAGTGGTGCAGGAAAAATGGCGAGATGCTCCCCACCCCGGAAGCCCGCACCGCAAACCTGGAAGAAAGTGCCGCGAAACCTTAAGTGAGTGTTGCGAGCTCAAAAAAAACCCTGACAGTGCTGGCAAGATTTAACCACGAATGTGACAGTGTTCTGACTTGCTCCGAACATAATTCTGATCATTTTTTCCATTGAACACACCCTGATGTTTTTTTTTTATATTGAAAATGTGCCACCTAAGATTGACATGTAAACTTCATCCATACATAATTAATAAGGGTGGCACTGACAGAGAAAATAAAAACAGGTTTGTTCAGGCTGCAAAAAAAAAAAAAAATATTTCAACGGAACTATCTGCTTAGGTCGAGTTTGTCCTAACAATACAATCACACCTTGGTGTAGCTTGAGTTTTTTTTGGGTTTTGTTTTGTTGTTTTAAATCTGACACCAGGTTTTATTCATTACAGGTCAATCCAGTTATCGTACGTCCCACTGTCGGAGCGAAGAGGCTCAATGGCATCCACGCCGAATGCTCAAACTTCTGGCGTTTTTTTCCCCAAACTCTAAATTGATTCAAATAACCTAAAGAGATGCGCGATGCATGCAGAGAGAGTAAACAGCTACAGCGTCAATATTCAATTCAGTGATTTCGATCTGTAGGAACCACAGATATTTCAACAAGGATGAATTCAGTACACACCCTTTATCAGAGCTTACAATGATCTTATTTTTTAACTGACGGTTTATAGGGTAAACAGTGGCAGACTTGGTAGCGCAGAGATTTGATCTCTCAATCTTCTGATTAGACGAATTTTTGAAGCCGATAAACAAATGACAATTTACAAAATGACAAAATGTCATATAATTCTTTTGTGTGTGTGTGTGTGTGTGTGTGTCCAAAGTGGTAATAATGGCTAATTATCTCCTCTTGCCAGGTACAAGATGCTGATCCACATCCGCACACACACCAATGAAAAACCCCACCAGTGTCCCATTTGCAGCAAGAGCTTTTCCCGGCTGGAGAACCTCAAAATACACACCCGCTCTCACACCGGTGAGACGAACACACCCGGGGTTGTGTCACACACCCGGCAGGTTTTCATTCATCTCATTGTTCTGTCAAAACAAATAATCTAATCTTGTTTGAATCTGGTGAAGTATTTGTGTATGTATGTGGAAAAACAAGTTCTGGAAAAAAGGGGGAAAACTTGATAAGATCAACTAAAATACAAGAGTGTGTTTTAAAACAGACGGTCAGCGCTAAGGACCCTAAAAATGAAAAAACGGTTGTATATAATTTTTCTGTCAGGCAAAAGGAATTCGAGATGAGCCTTGTGAACTGGAAAGTGTTCTTCTATCGTCACGTGTGCCGTGATCAATAATGCCATGTGATGTTTGAAAGGTTTTTTATAACGACTGTTCTTTTGTTTTTTCAGGCGAGAAGCCGTACGCATGCCCGTATGAGGGTTGCGGAAAGCGCTACTCAAACTCCAGCGATCGCTTCAAGCACACTCGAACACACTACGAAGACAGACCCTACTGCTGCAAGATGGCCGGCTGCCCCAAGCGCTACACTGATCCCAGTTCGCTTCGCAAGCACATCAAAGCCCACGGACATTCCGTGTCGACAGGCGCCGAGCCGACCGTCCCGACCGCCGAGCCGCCGACCCCTCCGGCTTCCACGAGGGCTCACCTGGTGTTACCTGGGGCCGCCCTGGCTCTCCTGCACGCCTTTAGCGGGCCACTTATGGCTCTGGGCGCTTCTCCTCTTGACCTCTCCATGTCCGCAGGGCACACGGGTGTGGACGCCGTACTCAGTCGCAGCAACATGGCTCCGGGGCTGGGCAAGATGCCTCTCTTCGACCCTTTACTGCTTCCTTCGTTTGGGCTCGAGGCAAAGCAAAGGGTTTCGAATGAGAAAAACGGTGACGATGATAACGGGGAGGTCGGAGATGGGTGCAGCGCTCTGTCCTGGGTGTTTGTCCCACCGGGTATGATGATGCTCAAGCAAGCCGTGGTCAGCTAGACTTGGCGTTGTCTCACGTGGTCTGTAAAAATGATGTAATCTAGATCGCTCGAACCCGCCTCGATTTTTTTTTTCCGCATCCGTCTTAATTCTGCAATTACATTTCTTATTTAAAGCAGTGTAATTCAAACGGAAGCCACCGTTTCTCCACCCTTTTCCCCTGTAAGTATTCTCAGTGTATCTTCATTCTTCACAGGAGTAAAGTACACTTTATTCCTAAAGCAAATTGTTTGCCAAGCCAACTAAATGTTAATCAAACATGACGACGGTTCATATACCTTGTGTACCTTACCTGAACAACAAACTCTGCGTTCACATCTAACATTTATCAAACAAAGAACTCAAACAAGAAAATCTGGGAAGATGGTGTTTGCTTTACATCCCAGAGACCACCCTGAGCAAATCATCATGAATCATGTTAAAAAATGTTTTATTTTTTTTTGTCAGACGAAACACATCCGGTGTTGAGGAATTGTGTCGATTGAATACGACATTGCTGATTTTATTGATATATTGTTCCTTCCCTCTGTTAGGGTTTTTTTTTTTGTTTATAGCGACGAGCTTTACCGGGAAACGTTCGACGAAGGCAGCGTGAGAGCCGTTTCCGGAAACAGACGACGGTCCGTGTTGACCAGCTCCTGACTAGTTTTGCACAATCTCTGTCCTTACCTCCGTCCTCATCATCTTATAGTTATGTAACCAGTTCAAGTGCCTTTCTTACACTCTTATCGCTGTGCCGTTTGCCAAATTGGGAATGTAACGGCAGCAGCAATCGGTCTCTTTCTTGACTTTTTGCTGATTTTAACCACAGGCTTCACGTCGGTGTATGGGTTCCGTACACGTGATTACAATTGGGTGCACATTATGCAAATTGTTAAAACAAGGAATGCAGGGGAAGCACTCAGGAAATTCATAGATCTGACCTGTTTCATTTTAACTAGACTTCCTCTACTTCAGTGGTGGACGAAGTACACAAACCATGTACTTGATTTCAAGTAGAGATACAGTAGGTTCTTTATTAAAAGTAAACGTGTTTGCTTGAGTAAAAGTACAAAAGTATTTGCCTTCAAATGTACTTACGTTTTCAAAGTACTATGATTTATTCTGGCATTTTTCGTGCCATTATTTTTGTCACAAGGCTCTTTGCTTAATCAACTCAGTTTTTGTGAAAAGACTCTAATTTTCCTCTCGGCACACCGATCTATTAGTAGAATGATATTAATGAGTAAAACACCGAATGATATCTATTTAAATTGAGCCTAAACCCTTTCAACTGCTTAAAAAAAAACCCAGCACAAATAAGACCACACGTTCACATTCATTGTGGTGAATTAGAGTCAGGAGTTTCTTCCATTATTTATTACTCTCAAAATGTGGCTTTGTGTATCATCAAAAACCAAAACACCAAAACTACCCAGCCTGCTCTCATATCCTAAGCCATTCGCTCCTGAAAGAGACCGCTGGCCAACTGCCACCATACGTGTTACGCTCAAATCAAGCTTCACAAGCCTTGTTCCTGAATCCGATTACATGAAGGTACACCATTAAGCTAGACTACACTAGCTAGTCAATACAGTATATATGTTTGAATGGGAGTTTAGACATCACCTTTGCCAATATGTATAATTTTCCATCATCGACATGTGTTCTAATAACGAGCATGCAGAATATTTCCAAAAAAAAAAAAAAAAAAGAGAAGCAAACTCCAAGAGATATTGTCATGCAAGATATCGACAATTGTGATTCCGACGATGACTGGCAGTGTCTAATAATAAACAACAGAGGCATGTGATAAACATGATATGTGTCTGTTTTTATATGTATTGCTACACGTTTCATTGCATAACACTTGAATTCAAATAATTATTTTGCTCAGGTCCTGCAATGACGGAGAAAACCTGGTTATCTTCCATCAAGAAAGAGCTTTTAGCAAGGGACTTCCCTGTTCTTTTTACAACTGAAATCCGGTTGTAATAGTCTAATTAGTAGTGACATTGCAGTCATTCAGTAGTATTGGACGAAGTTCTGCTCCATTTATGGACACTTAAGTTATAAATTACCGGGTGTTGTGTAAAGCGGACCAAAGTTCAATGCTTTAATCACAAGATAGCCTTCTACACCTGCCATCAACTGAAAACGTCACGTCAGTGATCCCAACACTGGCCCATTGTGTTTTGTTGAATTAAGGAGGGCCTGTTTGATTCAGTGATCCATTTATTAAAACTAGTCACACCCAGAACGGTTTGTTCCTTACGGTAAATTGTTTGCATTTTACTGTTATTTTAGCACCACTTGCTGAATTATGCACCGATATTTTAATCTACCTCAACAAGCTAATGGACAGGGATTATCGTCATAGAAACAGACAATGCACAGTATACATCGAGCGGGCATAACGTTATGAGCGGTGAAGTGAATAACACTGATTATCCTCAAAGTTGATGTGTTAGAAGCAGGAAAAATGGGAAGGCGTAATGATTTATGTGAGTTTGATGAGAGCCAAATTGAGATGTCTGGACGACTGGGTCAGAGCATCTCCAAAACTGCAGCTATTATGGGTTGTTTCCAGTCTGCAGTGGTCAGTATCTATCAAAATCAATCCAAGAAAGAACTAGTGGTGAACCTGTGACAGGATCATGGGCAGCCGAGTCTCATTGAATGGAATTGAATTGAAATTGCTGATGAAACTAATGCGGTTGAGGCTCGACACCTCAGGACTGTCTTGGCAGCAAAAGGGGGTCCAACACAATATTGGGCAGGTGGTCATTATCGATATACCCACATTTTCTGTAGAGATGTTTCTTCAAGATTTAGCGAAGGAGACTCAGTGCCAGTGCTTTGTCTAACTGTACATACTGGACCAATAGAATGAATGTCGCTAGACGAACCATTGAAAGTTGTGAATTGTGTGAAACTTGCCACCATTAGATTTAATTACCGAAACTGTCAGGGGTGGTTTAGCTGCCGATTAGCATAGGACAGGTGTAACGGGCCTCTGTCGCTGAACTCTATTTGTTTCAACATGGGGTCAAGAACCCAACAGGGGGGCTGTTACTTTACAGTATATCAATGGTTGGGAACGAATTGCATCCGCTTCTTGCTTCATGCTCCGGGTTCCTTAGAAGGGTTAGTTTTCCAACCGTGTTGATATGTACACACGGAAAAGAGATTTTTGCACCATTAAATAAACAGACAGTGGAAATAGAGTTCCAGTGCATTCTATCCCCTGTGAAGTTCCAGCAAAGAATTTTGAATAAGAAGCATGGCTCACATGCAATATAAAAGAAACCCGAGTCACCTTTGGTCTCTGAGGAGACATTAATGATTAAAAGTGTTGACACATTTTAACATGTGTCACTGCTTGCATAAAAACAGACTGTAGTTCATTCTGTGACTGCAGGTACTGAACATATATAATGTGTGTGTAACTGTGTTATACTGAACTAAATCTCATAACTGAAGAAGTGCCCTAGCATTGCTATAGTTACCTCCGATCTGTGCTCCCACCTCTTTTTAACAATGCACCTGGAAGGAGGAGGAGGTGTGGAGGCACACCTGGTTTCCATGAGATGTCTATCTCACAGGATTCATCACAGGCGCAGAGCTCATTCTGTTTCTCTCTCAGGCAGGATCTCAGGTCCCTGCAGAAACACAAACACTAAGGTAAGCTTTACTCTTCCTGCTCCTTTTCAGTTCTATTAGATGCTCTAAATGCGAACATACACTCTAATTCTTTAGGCATAATTGTGGATTTTTGGTTCGATTTAGCGATATTAACAAACGAGGGTATTCACAATGTCGTTCTTTTTTTCTCCAAAAGCCTCCTTTAGAAATAGTCTAACGTTTCCAATTGTGGAAATTTGAGGAGAACACAAGGCAAATGTGCTTTGTAGTACACATAATAACTCTTAAACCTACTTGAATGCAATCAGTAACTCTATATTTTTCCTTAACTGTAATCTGAATCCAATGCTGTTTTGGCTTTTGTGCAGAAACGTTTCACGGGGTTCAGGAAACTTGTGACGACCTCGTGTTTTTCCTTGTAGTTTGCTCAGTAAATAAATAAAGGTTGCTATTCTATAAGTGTTGTAAAAACAAAGTGGTACCAAAGTAAAGTTAAATAAATACTTTGGTCCTGTGAAGTTATGTTTATGTGCACCGTTTATTTAAAGATATAATTCAAAGGGCTGGATTATTACTTGGCAGCAGATCAAGTGTCAAACAATAAAAACAGGTGACACGGTAAGAGTCAATGTTCTGAGAAGATCTTAAAACTTTAGAGAGCAATAGTTTGGTGCTCAACTATGTAAAGTGATGGAACCTAGAGCTAAATATACAGGGGCTAAGCACCCAGACACTGTAAGCTGTTGGACAATCAAGCAGAAGGAAACAGAACCACACCTTCAGGTGTACTCTTTGACCAGGGACATTGGTGGAATTCTTTGTAGGAAGAAAAATATGAATTACTGACAACAAAGCAAGCTGACAAGAGGATGTGAGCTATGTCAGGTAAAATTTGTCTAAATTAAAAAAGTGAAGTAGCTACATTGTCATTAAGGTGTTAGCCTAATTTCTTTTCAAATGTTCTTGTAACGTTTGACACAGTAAGTTGTGCTGGCAAGACATTTGCTTAATAGCCTCACTTCATGTTTGAGTCACTTCCTGTTGGATGGCATTGCTGTTAGATTTATTGGCCCACAAATTTAGAATATTTTTTATTATTTGTTATGGCAAGAATCATTTTACTCAAAAATAATCTTGAAAATTTTTGTCCTGAAGATGACAAAATGTATCACAAATTGTGATGTAGCACAAATTCTCACTCGTTACTGTTTTTGTTTACAAGGTGACAGTCACATATCATCGTGTATTATCACCAGTTAATTCGTAATATATAGATGCATTGCTGAGTTATACCCAGAGGTGAAAAAAGTACATACATTCTCCACTTAAGTAGAAGTACAGATACTCATGTTTTAAAAAGACTCTTTAAATTAACATTAACATGGGCATGAAAAAATATTGATTTCTTTACGCAAATGCATGTTTATTTTGCTATGTTTCCACACAGACGGTAAATGAGGTGATACCGGAGAAACTGCACCTCTTGTAAATTTCATATACAGATTACATATTCAGAGTGGACATTTCGAGCTTTCCATTTTTATATTTATTATGTCTGTGAGGCAAATACTGACTGAGATTCAGGGTGTTTTATTTGTGTGTCTGTGAAGAGAGTAGACAGAGACAGCTGAGATATTTTAAAATGTTGTTACCTAATAATTGTATCCAGGTTAAACATCCACAATATTGAACACAAGCAGAGCAAAGATGATGATCAGGTGATCAGGAATGTCTCTGTTCTCAGTCATGTTTTCATCGCTGACTTCCTCTGTCTTATCCACGGTAATTATTAGCTTCGTAAACTTGTTTTTTGTCTGTGGTGCGTGAGAGCCAGGAAATTATACACCAGTGGGAGATTGATAAAGCCACGCAATGACAGGAAATTGGCTGATTGTCTGAAAATGATGCAACGAGAAGGAAAAAAATGTGATATTTCACCAAATGGATTAAAACTAAAGTAATGAGTATATTTTGATGTACAAAGTAGAAAGTACGGACATTTGTGAAAAAACGTAAGGAGAAAAAGTAAAATGTTCTATAGTGAAGTAAAATACTTATACCAAAAAAATCTACTTGTGTACAGTAACGAAGTATTTGTACTTTCCACCTCTGGTTATACCTTTCAGTTTTATAACTGACCTGTTTTTTTTCCATCCTCTATTATGATACAGGAGAACACATAAAAAGTTATTTGAAAGCCTTTTATTCGCAAAGGTTTTAAAAATAGATGTTGGGTGCAACAATTAGGGAGTGGTTGCAATTCTTCTAATAATCTTTGTCCGGATGACTGGTTTTAGACCAAACCCCAGATGACGTAACTTGAAATCGAAAGTTGGGTGTGTTGGATTTGAGATTTTTCACATCTGAATCAATAGTTATGATCATAAACATACTTCCGAAGTAGGGCACCATTTGACCAGATGGGGCGCTAGACCACATCTGGCCCGAATTTGTTCAGAATATTCCGATAGCGATACAGCAAAATTGTAAAAAGATTTTACGTTTCGTGCGGCAAGCAAACGTACCAACTCCGCCCTCCACTTGGGAACCGGCGCTCGTCCATGCACCCGCTGCCACATAAATATATACTGTATGGTTTATACAGTACGGTACTGTAAATTTGCTGTTTTTCTAAATTATGTACTATAATTTGTTAGATTATTAACAAAGTACAGTATAGTGGGTAGGCTAGGCGATGTTTTGACTTACAATATTTTTAAGTTACGATGCGGTCATCGGAATGCTTTTCCATCGAAAGCCAGGGTCTACCTGTAATAAAATTTCATATGCCAAAATGAAACCCTGTCCTACATACTAACTGCACTATTATTTACCTACAACATTTACTATGTGTGTTTATAAAGGAACGCAATCTCCTAGAGCAGGCGGCCAGCTCCTGAGACTGTTAACTGTAGCTCGACTGAAGAGAGCGAGCCAATACAAATGCGACCCAGTATGGCAGTCGTTCTGTAAAATGAAAATTCAAAGGCCTGTAATCTGATTGCACGTCTTTAAACTGCTGTAATCAGCACTTTACATGGACGCTGCGATAAAGCCGACATTAGGCAAACGCTCCGAAAGGATTTAGCTGTGAGAGGTAACCTTCGTGGCTAATAGAGTCACATCAAGTCAGTCTAGGAGTCTGTTTTGGTAACAAAGATGACACCGTGTTGCTTACACACCTCAGATCTGTGCAGGTAGGACAATTGACTGGTTTGCCTTCAACCTGAATGCACTAACTGACCCACCTTGTAAGTAGTGTGTTCTGTGTAAAAACTTTACTGTTCTTAGGAATTGGAAAGATGTATTTGGGAGTTTGGCGTTCAGCTCTAACAGCTATTCGGAATGTGCTGGGAATCGGCACTGAGAAAAAGTTTTGGCGGTTCTTGGTAAAATTTATATACTAAGACAAATATGGAGATAGAGGAAATGAGTGTTAGTTATTAGTTAAGTATTTGTTCCAAAAAAATGTTATACGTTTTTCTTTTTTTTTTTTTGCAGCTGTAGTGCTTGTGATAACAAGAACTAACCTTCCACACCCTTAAACGCAAATATAAAAGGACAAAAGAAATGCCGCAGTGTAAAAATGTATTTCATTAATCTTACAAGACTGATCATACGAAATAATTAGGGTTACACGTTTCTGGAAAATCTTTAAGTAATTCTACATCCTTACGGTACTGAGGTGTGCAAGTGTTAATACTTACCTGGGGAAATACTTTCACTGGCAGACTCTGTGGACCTATGCTTTGACCTACTGAGTCAGATTCATAGGCTGAGATAATGTCTTGAAATGCCTAAAAAAAAAATGCAAGGGGAGTTAGGAAAAAAATGAAAATCTGCCTCGGAGGCTTCGGTCTATCTGAAATTTCAGACTGTTCTTTTTCACTAGCTTAACAAAACAAATCCCCAAACCGGTAAGACTGAAAAACAAGAGCAGCTCCTGACACTTTATTTTGCATAGTGGTTTAACCTTCCTCAACTTTTGAAACTTGTGTTCAAGTCCACCTTTGTTGTATGTTGGAAGTCAACATTTGGTTCAGAGCTGCTGGAAGGACAAGCTATGCAAAGTACTTGAGCAGCAAGTGAGAAGTCTACTTGTTCAAAAGTCTATGTCCGAGTACGTGAATAAAGGCTTCAACCCTACGGCTGCTGATCAGGTACTGCGAAAAAAACGTGAAGTGAGAGGGATTGGATAACATTGGAAACAAAGACATTTGAAGAAGGTGAGTGACAAGAGCCAATGCAGATACGGATGCCATGCAATGCTTTCATGATCAGTGACAGTGTTCAAGAGGCCATTGGAAATATGGAGTACCCAGAGTGGCAGACATGAGCGACGTATAAAAACTAATGGCAATCCTGAAGGACATGCAGAACCCTTTGGTTCTCATACCTGTAAACTAGGCAAACCACAATTTTTACTGTTGATGGATGAGATGGATGTATGTGTGCTGTATGAAAAATCAAGCGTCACGATTCAGTGACGGGCCAACTTGCGAAAGGATTTTTTATAGCTCTAAAAATGCTTTTTTTCATACTTTTCGACTAGGCTTATACTCGTCCCTATGATGACATTCTAGAGGTCTTGACGTGTTTAGGCAGACCACTGTACCTGTTTGTTAAGATGGATCCTTCCATCTTAACAAACTGAGTTACTAAAGTTGAGAATTTAAAACATTACTGGCGGCTGCACACTGTAGGCTAGAACATGGGTGAGAGGTGCTTCTGATATTTTTTAGCTACAAATACATATCTGCATCTGCATTTTTGTTGTTGTCTTGATTACTTTACACTGGTTTGTGAATTGCAAATAGCTGGAAGCACATCAACAAAGAACAAACAGATAAAGGACAAATGTTCAAACCAAGATTGCGCAAGCATCAACGAGTATATTTCGAACTCTGGTATATGCTTTATTTAAACTAATTTGAATGAGTGTTCTTTCTCCCTCTTTTTTAGATGATGACCCCCTTATTCCAGGGCAAATTTAAAATCTGCTTTATCTTCTTGCTCCTCGTCACCTTCATTGGCCTCGTGACTGTCAACTTCTTAAATACCGAGTTTAAACCTTCCAAACTGTTATTTTATGGTATTGGCGAAAAACTCAGCTTTATTTACTTGCCATCAAACCCCCAAAAATTCAGCAATGAAACGATGACGACTGAACCGCAGGTATCTAATACAACAAATGTATTAGTGTCCATGGCAAGCGTGCTTAACGACAATAAGAAGGAAAAAACAAACGTGCCGACTAATCAGGATCTGACATCAACCATGGCACAACCAGACCACGAAGCCTATCCACGCAACTACCAATTTATCCTAGACGAGCCGGATATATGTAAGCAACGCAAGCCGTTCTTGGTCCTCATGGTCCCAGTGGCTCCTCAACAACTGGAGGCTCGTGACGCTATTAGGATCACGTGGGGCAACGAGAGTGTTGTTCAAGGGAAAAACGTCATTGTGTTGTTCATGCTGGGATTAAACGGAGAAGAGGACGAGGCGAAACAGATTGAACGCTTGATTCCGGAAAGCCGGCAACACCATGACCTGATTCAGAGCAACTTTCTTGACACGTACAAAAACCTGACCACTAAGACCATGGTGATCCTGGACTGGCTGGCCACACACTGTCCTCAAGCCTCCTATGCCATGAAGATCGACTCGGACATGTTCTTGAATGTGGAGAATCTCATGAGCTTGCTGCTTATGGAAAACACCCCGAAGGAAAACTACATAACTGGGATGGTTATGTGGAACCGGCCCGTAGTGCGAAACAAATTTTCCAAGTGGTATGTTCCGGAGGAAGTCTACCCGGAAAACGTCTACCCTACATACTTGCTAGGAATGGGTTACGTGTTCTCCAACGATCTTCCCGAGAAGCTGGTCAAAGTCTCTAAACACATACGTCCGTTTTACATCGAGGACGCGTACGTGGGAGCGTGTTTGAAAAAACTGGGATTCGCTCCTTCGAACCCTCCCGACCCGTCCAAGTTCAAGGCGTATTTTAATGGCGCATATGACCGCAATGAGTTCGCCAGGGTCATCACAACTATCCTCGGCTCTCCGCAGCAGCTAATAAATTTCTGGCAGGACTTAAAGAGGCCGACATGATCGTCACATCTTTAATTGACCTGTTTTTTTTTTGTTTTGTTTTTTTTGAGTTTTGTAAAAAAATAATCTTTTACACCAAGACAAAACTCGTCATATAAGACTGCTAAATGTTAACACGAAGTTCAGGTTCATATGGATTGCCTCCAGGAGGTTAGTCCTGGAGGAAATCCATATGAACCTGAACTTCATGTAAACATTTAGCAGTCTTATATGATAAGTGGCATGTTGGCCACTTCAGTTTGCCCTATGTGTAAGTGATGGGTGTACGCTATGGACTCTTCGCACCCAGTGTTCGAGTGGGATCGGATCCGCCATGTGCATCTCAAGCATGTCCAGTTACAGAAGGGCGATTTTCGACTACACAATAAAGGGTCGCTTTATCAAAAAGCTGTGAAGGGCCCTCACGTTTTAAGTTCAAGTTCAAATTTAATTTGTCAGAGACACATACATATAGAGTACGACATGCAGTGAAATGCTTTACTCGACTGTCCAACATTTAAGCATGAAAAAAGGAATAGAATATAAGGATAAAAAAAGAACGTAGAATTTACAATTTAATTATTATTTAATAGAACTCTTTGTGAATAAGAACATTTATATTTTCTGGATGTTAATATATTGAGGACAAGAATGTGGTGACATGTTTACATTAATGACTGTTTATCCTCATGAACAATTTTGTCTATTTATTAATAATAATATATAATAATACTAATTTTATATATATACATGTATATATATGGACAAAAAAGCCGCCTATTTCACATTTAAGATCATAACCTCCACTCTGTGCTGTGGTAACAGTCTGTGGAAGCACAAAAGACTGGAAAAGTCAGGTGCCTCAATACTTTTGTCCATATAGTGTATATTTGAAGGAAAATGTGGATATTTTTGGGTGAGATAGACTTCAAATTTTATTTCTATATCATATTGCTTTTGTGGCTCCGCCTTTATTTCTCCGTTTGCTAAAAAAAAAAAAAAAAAAAAAAAAAAAAAAAAAAAAAGGGGGATTTTTCCCTTTTTAAAAAAGAAAGAAAGAATAAAGAGGGATGTTTACCTATTTATTTTGCTTTTGCTAAACTGTCCATTTTCTACCTTATGTGCTTCCAGATACACCTATTTATTAAACACAATTTTTTTTTTTTTTTTTTATCTGGGTGCACTTTAACGAAGAATAAATTGTTAGAAATAAATGTGTGTACAAAGTGTGTGTGTGTTGCATTTAACCTAAAAAAAAAAAAAAAAGTTAGATCATGTTGTAAAATATATATATATTTAAATTTGTCGAGCCATCACCAAGCAAATGGTTGCCTACATCATCATCTACAGTCTACATCTACACTGCCTACATGCGGATCTCATACAAATACATGTGCAGACAGATGTCATACCTGAAAGTTCAGAGATAAGGTGAACAAACTCCTCTCTCTTCTCGTGCTGGTGGAGATATCTGTGCGATTCATTCAGCCACAAATAATCTGATTTAGTGAAAACAGTTTGGGGAAGAACCACAAATGGCTGAAAAAGTCAGGTGTCCAAAAACCTTTGTCCATTTAGTGTGTAAATCTTTTTTTTTCTTCAAGGATTTTTGAGTACATTCCATTTCCCCCTCCTGCAGAAATTGCATATATTTCTTTAATCCAATTTCTTACCAAGGAATCGGCAACATCGGACATTTTTAAAACAGTTATAATAAATAATAAAAGGCAAAAAAAAAGTATTAAAATAAAATACGATTCTCACACAGGAAGATCTCTTGGATGTTTGTTTATGATCATTTTTTATTCTGATATGTAGTTTTAGTAGTCTACAGAAAAGCCTATGGTAAAAAACACCACTATTAGAAAGCTACTTCTTAGCTGCTTCTTCAAACTCTTTTGGGTGGAAATCGTACATAGGACCCCTTCTACCAGAGATGAACTGAAGTACTCAAGGGCTTCTAGTGTTTGCTCAGAAAAGTATCTTACATAGATAAAACGATGTGTATTAAAGTGTAGTCCATAAAAACGTGTTGACTTTTGATTGGGAAACCAGTTCCTGACTGCTCCTTTAAGCGCTACACCTCATTTGAAACGAATACTTTGTTTGCTTTGGAACGGGGACAAAAGCCGGTTGTGGATCTCTAAGAGGAAAATTGTTTAATACAATGATGAGGTTTTTTTTATTGGGTAAGGGGTGAGGCCTATTTGTTTTCGCGTGTGTTCAGATGGTTGTGTATGATCATTTTCACGTTAACAAAGGACATCTCTATATAGACTATAGAGACAAAACATTTGGGACATCTGTTGGGACAAAACAATTGGGACATCAATATCTCTGGGCAAATCAGAGAGCTCTATTAAGATTTGCTTTATATGGGTTGGACTGGTAGTTCTCCTGCTGTAGAGCTCTGAACCCTATTAAAACATCAGGAATGAGAATGCTGACTGAATCCCCAGGCCTCCTCACCTCACCTCCATCAGTACCTGACATTTCTGGCTGAATGAATCTCCACAAGTACAATCCAAAATCTAGTTGAACATCTTCTCAGAAGAATGAAGGCTATTACAACAGCATATGGGAACTAAATGTGAAATAGGATGTTAAAAATAGATTTGTCACAAATTTGGAAAACCATTTGTCCATATCATATATAATAATAATAATAATAATAATAAATCATCTTATATCCACTTTTATGTATGAGGTTGCAGTAAAATTCCTAACTGTACCATAAATTAAACTTTTTTTTGTTGCAATAAACAGTGACTTATTCACATCAAGGATCAAATCACAATTTTATATAAGATCCTGCCGAGAAAATACATTTGCACCTAAAAGGTACTAGCAAATAATGACCACAAGGTGGACCCAAAAAGCACAATTGAGTGTAAAACAATCTCGAAACATTTCAGATGTGGGTCTTTGAATCTTGTACAGCAAAGCTTCGAGAATTAAATGTTTTTTTGTATTTTTTTTAATCATATTCCTAAAAAATAAAAAAAATGGTGGCTGCACATTGTTTTTGTAACGTGAAATCTGCAATAGTGCTGTACAAGAAACAGAAGACAATTAGTTGTCTTTTGATCTGAATCTCCAAAATAAACAAATGAGTCTAAGGCAGTCATAAAAGATAGTCATAAACCAGATTTAATTAGATTTATTTGAAATGAACAAACCACTTTCTGAGGCAGCCCTCGAGTCATATAAAATATTGATTCAAAATGAGCTAATGACTTTGAGGCAGTTATAGGGTACTATAATGGTTTGGTTCAAAATAAACAAATGACTAAGAGGCAGCTTTTGAATCATATAACAGATTTATTCAAAATGAACAAGTCACTCTCTGCGGCACCTCACGAATCACATAAAAGATTGATTCGCAATGGACAAAATGACTCTGGCAGCTCTCGAATCATGAACGACTCCTTCAAAATAAACAAATCACTCTCTGAGGCAGTTCTTGAGTCATAGAAAAGATTAATTCTAAATGCACAAATAACTCTGAGGCAGATTTCAAGTCATATAAAAGATTGATTCAAATTGGACACTGAGGCAGCTCTTGAGTCATATAACGAATTTATTCAAAAAGCACTAATTACTCTGAGGCAGCTTTTGAATCATATTACAGATTAATTCAGAATCAATGAATGACTCAGACGCAGCTCTAAAGCCATATTACAGATTTATTGAACATGAATAAGGCAATCTGAGGCAGCTCTCGAGTCACATAAAATATTTGTTAAAAATGAACAAATCACTCTGAGGCACCTTTTGAGTCATATAAAAAATTAACAAATGACTCTGAGGCAGCTTTTGAGTCATATAAAAGATTGATTGTATAAGGAACATATGACTCTGAGGCAGCTCTTGAGTCATATAAAAGATTGATTTTATAATTAACATATGATTCTGAGGCAGCTCTTGAGATATATTCCAAAATTTAAAAGGCACACATGACTCTGAGGCAACTCTATAAAGAGTCGAGTAACAGAGTCACATATTACAATCTTTCATCTCGCTGTGGACTGAAAATATTTTCTGACTAGAAACGTTTAAAGAAAATAAAAATCTGAAACTAGGCCACATGCGCGAGTGTCGACTTTTCAAAAACGTGCTCGTTTCCAGAGTAAAACATATACTGTTCAGTTTGCTGCCGGAATGTCAACAATAACACAAGTCTACATATCTAAGATCTGCTATCTGCAATCGTGCCGCAGCCAAGGTCAGGCTTCAAGCAGGAGCCCTGAGCTCTCGATGTGTGCTGCGAAATGATCCTGTCTAAAACATGGCCATAATTTTGTCTCCTCTTTCAGGTCACAAACTCCTTCAGAAGCCTGTGGAAGAAACATCAGCTGCTCATTGGCTGAACTTCGGCCCGCTGCACTGCTGACTAACAGAACCTGCGGCTAAGCAGTCAAAACCTTTCAGCAGTAAATAAATATAGAAAATAATTATGAATAAATAAATAAATAAATAAATAAATGAACAACTGAATAAATTTTTCCGAATACCATGCTAAAAGAGAAACAGATTGCCTAAAACATTGCTATGTGAAGCTGATTTTGCTGAGTCATTCCATTGCTACATGTAGCTAATTCTCTTTCGCCGTTCTAGAGCTCATTAGTTCCATACTCTTCTAGTTACTAAAGCTAATTCCTTTCATTGCTAACGCATTAACGCATTTCATGTAGCTAGTGTTCTATTTTACTAATTATCAAGTATACGTTTCATGTTACTTCTATGTTCACTTACGTTTAAATCAGAGGTGGCAAAAGTACGCACATCCTTCACTCGAGTAGAAGTACAGATACTTATATTTTCACAGACTCTGGTAAAAGTTGAAGATCTGACTATACTTTTTCACTCAAGTTCAAGTAAAGATGTTTGGGCTCTGACATGAAAAGTAGTCATTACTACCTGTTTTAGCGTCATGCTGGTTTTTTATCTCCACATCTCTCTTTACCTGCTGCCACATCTCCTTGTACCCCTGCCTACTTTACTCATTACTCTGTCGATCCCAATTCTGTTTTTCTGTTTAACCTCTTTCCTGCACTTCCTAATTCCACCACCATGTCTCTTTGTTTTCCTTTCTCTTTTTTCCAGATGTCACACCAAGTACCTTTCTAGCTGTCTCCCTTATCACTTCTGCAGTAGTTGCGCAATCATCCAGCACCTCTTCACCACCACCGAGCCCCTGTCTGACCTCTTCCCTGAACCTCTCACTACACTCTTCCTCCTTCAGTTTCCACCATCTTATTCTTCTTTCAGTTCTCACACTCCTCCTATTCTTCTTCATCTTCGAAACCATCCTACAGACTACCATCCGATGCTGTCTAGCTACACTGTCCCCTGCCAACATCTTACAGTCTTCAATCTCCTTCAGGTTTAATCTAGTGCATAGAAGAAAGTCCACCTGTGTGTACCTTCCACTCTTATACGTCATCTTGTGCCATCACCTCCCCATCTCCTCTGTTCCCTTCACCAACATGCCGATTGAAGTCTGCCCCAATCACTAATCTTTCATTCATAGGTTCACCTTCTACCACTTAATCCAACTCACTCCAGAATTTTTCTTTCAACTCCATCTCACAGCTTACTTGTAGAGTATAAGTACTGATGACATTTTTCATCACCTTTTCCAGCTCCACATTCATCACTCCATCAGAAACTCTCTTGTCTTCCACTTCTCCTTTCCCTGCTGTCTCTGTAGATGTCTTCCACCTCTTCTTCTCCTCCTTCGGCCAACAGTAGCGCAATTTCCTCCGGTACCCTGTTGGCTAACAATACCTGTGGCGGTCGTTGGTAACCCAGGCTTCGACCGATCCAGTATGAAATTCTGATTCGTGATCTGCATATCTACTTTGGCACATGTTTTACACTGGATGCCCTTCATAACCCATTTATCTGGGCTTGGGACCAACAGAAAGAGAGCACTGGCTTGTGCATCCCTAATGGCTGGGTTCTCAAAAAATTTGTACAAACAGCACAATACACTGGATTTCTTGCAAAAGCCTCTACTTTTCTCAAAATCCTTAGGTCATCTCTCAAAAGTAAGTATTGTGTCAATAAACACCTCATTCCCGTTAGATTATCAAGTCCTTATGTCATTGTTCACAAACATGATCATCGAAATGGTTAGGCATATTGTCAGTATGATGGCGCACAATTTTAGTATTTCTTGATATAAACTATGGTTTGGATTACAATGGTTGAAAATGCACAAAATCTTTCTTCATGTTGACATCTATGAATTTCAGCAGCACAAATGTATTTATTTGATTGCATATTTGATTTAGATTGATTGCAAGAGACCGGACAGGGTTCACACTTTTCCTGTACTGTACAAGTGTTCCTTCTTTTCCTGGTTGTTCATCCATTATCAGAAATTGTAATTCTGTGTTTTTTGCTCTCACCTTCCTTAGTGATATTCAAGATTCATCTGCACAATTCATCAAATAAAGAAACATTTACATTTAAAAGTTGAATAGAAATGAAAGCTTGACAGGTGATGGCAACTGGTTTAACCATTTTGCATTTAATGAGATGAACTGATGCCGAGATGTTTTCAGGTGAAAGACTATTTGGGTGAAACCAGTATAATATATTTTGATTAACATGAACACAAACAACTGATAATGTAGGAAACAGAAGACACTTGTACACAATCGATTAAATATACCAAAGCATTCAAAATTGTTATTCTCCCCCAACCTGCACACACACGAGTATTTTACCGCCCGCGTCCCCATACACAAATTAAATGGTACCCGCACCGCAATAGTTTGCCTTAAGTCCTGTTCTCAGTCATGATTACATCGCTGACTCCTTCTGCTCATCCATGTCACTCAAGACTTCTTGTTGCCTTCTGCCTTGCTCATTGTGAGCTTTGTAACCACATCTGTGGTGTGTGAGAACCAGGAAATGATACACCAGTGGTAGATTTAAAAAAAGTCATGCAATGAAAAATTAATAGGTTGTTGGGCTAAAAATGGCGAGCAATAGGGAGAAAAAAAGATTAAATCATGCCACCTAATAGATTCAAACTAAAGTGAAGGGCCTGGTATGAAAATGTAAGAAGTGTAAATGACAGATATTTGTGTAAAAAATGTAATGAGTAAAAGAAAAAAATTGTCCAAAAAATAAACAGCGAAGTAAAGTACTGATGCCAAAAAAATCTATTTAAGCTATCTATTTAAAGTATTTGTACTTCACTACTTTCCATCTCTGGTTAAAATGTATGTATATGAGGACGATTTAAAAAGGGGACATTTTAAATAAAAAGGACTTTGAATAAAGGGGAATGTGTGAAAGCATCCACTATATGCTATGCACTATACACTCGTGTTTGGAGTTCGAACTCGTCACACATTCGGACTGCCACGCACTCAGGTTTGAAAAAGGATTAAAGGGAATGGTGTTTGTATAGTAAATATCTACGCTGGGCTAGTTTTGTACAAAGTCAGCAGAAAAGGTGTTTGAAACATGAAACGTGTTTGTAATACGACAAAGGGAACGTTCCCAAGGTTACCTGGGAAAACAGAGTTTGAACTGCTCTTAATCAAGGTGGAGAAGAGCTACTGTAGTTGGCGTTTACGTGACACGAGGACTAGCCACTGGATTCATGCCTTCGGCTAGGACAACACCCGGCTCAGTATAAGATACACGTATAACCAAAAATGCCATTTTCTGAAAGACCTGAATGGGTTTAATGGTAAAAATTTGTCCTTGAATGTGCATCAATGTTGCTACAGAGTGCACAAAGCACTTCTCCTTCACGTGGCAAGCGTTTCAATATGTCACATCTATGTTTCTGCTTATTTAATGTAGACGCATGGTCAATGGCATCACGTGATGCCACTGCATTACCCAGCAACCAACTCGCTCCACTGTGCTGAGCGTTTTGACACGTAATGTGTCCGTGTTGCTAAAGTTGTTGTGTAATCTAGAGGTTCATAGTATATAGTTCAGCAATAGTTAATATTTAAATCTAATTGTAGTATGATTGATCGTTATTGTTTTTTTGGGTCTGGTTACAATCAGTCGGCAATTTTAGAATATCTAGTACGTTCTGTCGATTTAAAGAGTGTTCATGATCGCATGCTAGCTAGTTCGCTAACGTCTAGCCGGCGTCTTTTCCCATTTAATAAAACCGGTATTTCATTAGGTATTTTATTTGGTCTGATTTTAATGACCTAGCAGCACATTTCAGGGTTTTCTTTTTTGCCCAAAGTTCATAGAGGTGTTTTGTCCATCCAAACCGAGACACACATGCGCAAGAGCTAGCTAGCGAATCCATCAAGTTCTCTAGCACTGTTTTGTGATATCAGTCTTGTTTTTTTTAATAAAAGGAAATCATGACTTGTAAAATAACTACTCATGAAGAGGTTTTTTTTTTCTAAACCACCTTTACTCAAATTCACAAGGTTGCTACAATTTTGGATTTCTGCACTATGACCCAGTAAATCCAACCAAGTTTACACTTTCTCACCTCTCCTTTCAAATTATAATCTAATCTTTACCCCACCCCGGAAAAAATACCTTTATTCTTGAGCTACTCAAATAAAATACTTTTCTAATACAAAATATAAATGAATGCAATGTAATAAGGTCCATGCCCTTATATGGGCATTTGTTTGCCTTTCACATATTGTATAAATACCTGCCCAGCCACAATCAGGAGAGAAAACATACACTTACACACACACACACACACACATGCACGCACGCACACACACGCACACACACGCACACACACACACACACACACACACACACACACACACACACACACACACACACACACACTTCACTCACCTGTTTTAAAAAAGAGGGTGTGATTTGCACAAAGAGAAAGAAAAAAAAAAAACGCTGGGAAAAAAGGAGTGTGAAAGAGGAAAGAAAAAAAAACCATTGCTGACCAAGGTGGGGCTTGCTCGGCACCCTCTACCTGCAAATATTCGCCCTCCTTCTCATTTGTTTAGAATGCACCGTTCACTGACTGACTAACGCAGCACACCATAAGGAACAGGTATGCCTTGACAAGGTGAGGGTCAAACTCTAAGATAACCTCTAAGATAAGCGACTCAACTTATGGATCACGACAGACTGTAAAGCATGCCTGAACCTGTGCCTCCGGCTTCAGGCATGCGCCAGCACTGGGACTCATCACAGCCTCACAGTGAGATGGGGTAAGTCTGCCAGTGTGGAGTTTCTCCTTAAAGGGCCTCCATGTACTGCATGATTAGGCAATTAAACGTGATTAAACTCGTACGGCACATACCGTGTCTTTTTTTTTTTTTTTTTATGCCATTGGCAATTTTCATTGAAAAAAAACCCAAACAAGTCAGGGAGCCTTTTTCTCACTTGATTCATCAGACGTGACATGATGACACCTTTGTGTATTCTTCAACAGTATTCTAAGTCAGTTCTTATTACTATATATAAAGTCAACACTTTGTGAAAATATACTCTCGTAATTACTTCGGAACAAACACAGTCTTTGTTTGAATGAAGGAACACTGTAGGCATCTTTCAGAAAAACAGTCGAATTTAAGGTTAACGCAACTTGAGCAAAGACAGAAAACTGCTTTCTGTTGCTTGACAATGTCTAAAGGAGGTATAAAAAAGGATGATGGCTCATGCTCTCTCCCCCCCCCTCCTTTCTTTTCTTCTCCAGAGTGACAAAGCAGCCCAAAGCGACCCGGAGGCGTGCTTGGCTGCAGTACGCCGTTTGGTGTCTAGGTTTTCTGTTGGTCTTCGGGATTGTCTGCATGTACCGTGTCTTCCGTATGCAGCCCCAGGAACAAAAAATTAATCTGAACCCACATCTCGAATCATACTATGTGGCATACCCGCATAGATACCGTTTCATCGTGGACCAGCCTGAGCTGTGCAGGCAACACAAACCATATATCGTGATCATCGTTCCGGTGGCACCTAAAAATCTGGAAGCACGTGATGCCATAAGAAGCACATGGGGGAATGAAAGCTTGGTCCAGGACAAAGATATTCTGGTGCTGTTTCTGCTGGGGTTACCGAGTGGGAACGATTTGGAGGCGCAGCAGGAGCTTATACAACAGGAAAACCTGCGTCATCGGGACCTCCTTCAGAGTGATTTCATCGACTCCTACAGGAACCTTACGATCAAAACGATGGTGATGCTCGAATGGCTGAGAGACCGCTGTCCGGAGGCGTATTACGCCGCGAAAGTTGACGCCGATATGCTGCTAAACATCGTCGCCTTGATAAAAATGCTCCTCAGACACACTAAATACATGACCGACTACATTACCGGACTAGTGTGGTATGAGAACGTCGTAATACGAGATCCAGAAAACAAGTTTTACATCCCTCCAGAGGTGTACCCCTACCAGGTGTATCCACCGTACCCTTTGGGAATGTGCTACATAATTTCTATGGACCTACCGGAAAAGATTCTGGAAGCGTCTCGGAAAATCCGGCCCATTTTCATCGAGGACGTGTATATCGGCTTGTGCCTCGAAAGGCTTCACATCACACCCACGACACCTCCAGACATCCGGCAGTTCGTGGTGAATCCGCCTCCGGAGTACGACCACTGCTACTACAAAGACCTCATTGCTGTAGTAACAAACAGTCCGGCTCAGCTCAAGTCCTTTTGGATGGATCTTAACAAACCAGGGCCGGCTTGCTAAAGCACTGAGTCAGATTCCTTTGACCACCAGCGCTGAAGTGATTTTACAATTTCGGAAAAATCACTACTGAGCACGTATCAAATATATAGGACAAGAAACGTACATTTGTTGAAAATCATGTGGTTAATGGGAAATCCCTCTCGCTAATGTAGGTTAACTGTAATCTTTTTTTCTTTATTTTTCACTTGTGGGTTAAAACAAATTTAATCATTATGTTTACATTGTCATATAGTAACTGCAAGTTCCAGAGATGTGAGATTGATGTAAATCGATTTTTATTCGGATTCCTGCTTCTATATACATTTGCTGAAAACCGTGCTTTTTCCTTTCAATTATGTGGAAGAAATGAAACACATTAAGTATATCTCCCTATAGGCTGAGCAACCAGCACCTTTTGACCAATCAAGTTCAAGAATTCCAGATCACAGTCATGTAGGATTGAGTTCTTGTGAAATCTAGGCCGTAGCTCATTCCATTAAAAACAACTTCAATACGTTGATTATGTCTACATAATTTCAGCTTTTCGTAATGAAATCAAATCTGGAAAAAAAAATATTTTAAATAAAGTGTTTGATTTCATCTCCCATCTGCTCATCACACGTTTTCAAAAGAAAAGAAGAACGCTTGTAAGACAATACAAGTAGAGCGAACGGATTTGATGGTATTTGGAACAAAAGGAAATCTGATAAGTGCGCATTATATCTGAATGAGTCGCCTAGCAGTATTTTGCGAAAATATGTATGATGCTGCCACTGAATTTCAGAGCAAGCAGTGCTCATGTAAATCTTCCGGACTGGTATTTTGCCATTGTTTTGACACCGAAACACAAGTATGAATCTTAACAAGTCCATTTAGCTCGCACACAAATTTCCCTAAGCAAATAATTAAGGCTTGTGTGGTCAGTAGCAGCATTCCAGGTCATCGACCTTAAAAAAAAAAAGAAGTAGTGATATGGAACGTCTTTTTGTGATAATACTCTGGAAATCTCAATGATCTCAGTCATTACATATGAGTCAGTTATTCGGGGTTTTAGACTGCGGTCCTTGTTCTTTGATAAACGGCTAATAGTAAGTGTTTAATACATCGGCACCCGAACACTTTGTGCCTTTGTGATGACAATAATACGCCTAGGTGTTGAAGTCCACATGTCCCTGCATGTCTTTTTTTTTTTTTTTTTGCTAATTACTAATAAATAGGCTTGTCTGGAGTACATAATGAAATTAACACCTGCCTTCAGGCCATAATTAATACGCCACCTCCTCCTCCCAGCTAGCCACAAGCTGCTAGTGGATAGTTCCTGTTTGCGTTCAATCTTTTTTGATGTGTGTTTTAATTGTTTGTTCATTCATCATTTGGTTTTTCTACCTTGTTAAATATTTGCCAATTTTATTAGGGGTTTACCACTAGGTGGTCAAGTGTTTATAAAAGCAGGTAGCTGAACAGGATCCTCCAGTACATATCAGATAAGGTAAAATTAATCCTCAAATACTAACACCACCTTATCTGCAAATATTACTGCGCCAATTACAAATAGATTCAAACTAGAATCGGACTATGTTTACATTTACGGCATTTTTGGCATCCAGAGCGACTTACAATTATACAATTGTGTACAACCGAGCATTTGTGGTTTAAGGGCCTTGCACCGGTGGCTTGGCAGAGCTGAGATTTAAACTCACAACCTTTCAATTAGAAGTCATCTTAACCAATGAGCTACAACGTTCTCCCTAAGCTAAGTGTATTAGAAGATATTTAAAACCACGTCATCCCCGCCCTCGCACACACTTCCAGGAAAGTACTCTATGCTGCACACTGGTTGAATTCCTGTTCATTAGTTCTTTGGATTTAATTTTGTTTTGTCTATTTTAGTCCATTTAGAAACGTTCCACTCCATTGTTCCATTTTTCTTTTCTTACTTTAGTTGCATCAAGTTTCAAATGCCATTGAACCCATCTGGGCTGGCTGCAGATACGAACATTTTGTACACAGTTCTCAGGGATGTCTGGAGAACAACAAGAGAACAAGCATGCAATCGATCAGTCACATTTACACTCACCTTTACGCCTTGCATTCATGCATTTATCTGATCAGCCCATTATGTGGTGACAAAACATCATAAAGTTAAAAGAGGCCAAGAGCCTTACATAATGTCTACACTGAATATCAGAAAGAAGAAAAAGTGTGAAACCTGTAGCTTCAAGCATGGAATGGTTGTTTGTGCTATTTGTACCTAGTGTAATTCTACTCTAACTCAAGTAGCTGGTTTGTGTACTTAATCCACAACTGCCAGAAACTGCTAATCTCCTGGGATTTTCACACAGCAGTTTTTGGAGTTTACGCAGAATGGTCGAAGGTTCAGTGGGTGGAAAGTCCTTGTTGATATGAGAGATTTAATATATAATTTTCAAAAGATATGTTCTACATAACTGTATTACTTGTTTCAGCATACTTTAACAAGTGTCTTCATTCCTTCCATCCTTCATTTATTTACTCCCTAGGTATGTGGAGTCATCAGAATTTTCTTATTTTGCGAGAAATTCTTCAAGCTGGACATAAAATTAAAAAGAATCCATATCGCTAGCATTAGCGATGACCAGGAAGTGGGCGTCATTTCATGCATGCGCGAAACAATGCACTCAAATCGTATTTCTGGTACGGCGTGAGTAGCCGCATTGAAAGTGCAGGTGTACAGGTGCTCCTTCTAAAGCGGACGGGGATCGTATTTACCAGCGCAACATTTGACTTCATTTGCAACGCAGGACACTGCATTGAAAACAGGATGTGCTCTTGTGGGTGTAAGATTTGCATGTGCTTTTTGAACAACCCATTGCTCATTTAGTCCCCATTTGCTGTTATAATAATCTCCACTCTTCTGGAAAGATGATCCACAAGATTTTGGGGAGATTTCTGCTCATTCAGCCACAAGAGCTTCAGTAAAGTCAAGTAATGATGTAAAGCATATTTTCTTGGAGCTGGCTTTGTGCACTTTGTGTCATGCTGGAACAGGTTTGTGTCTCCTAGTTAAATTAAAGGGAAATTACACATTACCTTATCCAGAGACATCATATGCAATTGTGTGGGATTTGTGTATAAGAAACACATATGGCTCTCAAGTGTTACAATTTTTTTATTTTTGAAGTATTTGCCCTCAGACAAGGCCTAACGGATACGATCTGGTTTCCTCACATGCCGTATCTCACGCTTTGATTAAATTGTTTGATAGCATGCATGCAAGTCACGCAACTTGGAATCCGGGCAACTCGTTTATACTCAAACATTATAATTCTAGATGTTCCTGTCTGATATAGGTACAAAATATGTAGGTTTTAGGACAAAACAAATGTCAGTTTTGTAAAAAAAATTTTTGAACAGTTTCAACTTTTAGAAAGTATTTTAGAATGCGTCCTCTAAAATGGCAACATATAACTAAATTTTTAATACATAAAAAAACCCTTTCTTTTGGCTTCTCCCATTTGGGGTCGCCACAGCGGACCATCCACATGTTTGATTTGGCACATGTTTTACATTGGATACTCTTTTTAACGCAACCCTCCCTATTTATCCGGGCTTGGGACCGGCACTAAGGCTTGTGCAACCCTAATGGCTGAGGTTGGTTGCCTGACCAGGGATGGTAAATGGTAACAATGATTTAATTAATCCTTGCATATGCTTCTACATGGGATGTAGAGTACAGTATATAACCTAAACTAAAACTTGAGTCTGTAACAGGCTTCATTTCTTTTTTTTTTGCTGCATATTTTGCCAATAGTGTCCAGACTCCTTTATCCATTGACATATTCATACAACTGAGCAGCTATGGCCCAGGAGTGGCAGCTTGTTGTGGCTGGACACTCACAGCCTTCAGATCCAAGTCCAACGCCTTAACCGCTAAGCTACGATTCTGGCATTTGGCAGACGCCTTAATCCAGATCATCTTATTCCTACAATCGAACAGTTACAGGTGAATGGATTGGTTAAGGGGCCCGGAAATGACAGCTTGGTGGTGAAAGGATTTTAACTCAGTTTGGACAAGTCTGTGGAAGACATGATATGATGTCTACATGAACATCCCCAGTGCTGGATCAAATTTCCCATGCAGTTTTATTAATATCAGTGCTTGCTTAATAACTACTATTGGGCATCTCGTAACAATTCAAATCAGCATGATAAAATAATAAATAATAATAATAATACAGCACAGTAAGGGTCTTGAACAAGCCTCCCTGAGGATTGTTATTAAAGCTACTCCCATATCCACTCCACCCGTCAAGGAACACCAGTCTCCAGCTTCCAACAAGTGGATGAAAGTCACACCTGCTTCGAAAAGGTAAATACCGGCATAAGCCTGTTCAGAACCGGTTGCACGTAATTTTGCCATTGTAGGGCCGGAGTATTACTTTGCAAATACCTCCCTCTGGGGAGCTGAAAGGAAATTTGAAACTCTACCAAATGCAGGTGTGTCAGTGACACAGTGATAGTCAGGAAGATCTCATTTATTAGCAAACTTCCTGACATATATGCTTTACCAAGTTGATGGAAGCAGGAGAGGCAGTGCAGCTAGCTTGAAATAAATGAAGCGTCTGTGACTGACAGGGAACAAGGTTGTTAAGTTTTGCGGTGAAGCAACGGCAGGTGCAAAGTTTTTCCTCTAATGAATAACATTCATCTCAGGACATTTAAATATACACAATGAGGTAAGCTTGTATGTTAACGGCAGTATTCCAATGTTGTCATATTTAGAGCTGTTCTACTCATTTGCCATATAAGTCAATTAGTATGCTGTGTCTGCTTCACTAGTGCATTTTACTCCATGTTTTCTGCAACAAGTTTTGCTGTATTTCTATTAAATCTCACTAGTTGTATTAATTTTGTGTTTGTCACCAGACGCAACCTACCATGCTATAATGACAGTTACCAACATTGGGGGTTCTTCACGGTCAAGCTAGCATCCAATGTGCCGTGTGCTTTTACTGTCTTGATGTGTGCTGTCAGTTTATTGCTTTACATACTCCTCGGGACTCAGCAATGCAATATGAAAGAGAATGTGAAAGGAAAGCATCCAAATCTAGACTCCCCCTATGTGGCCTACCCTTATAAATATAGTTTTATAGTGGACCAACCACAAAAGTGCCAACATAAACCTTTTTTGGTGGTCATTGTTCCAGTGGCCCCTAATGAAGTGATGGAACGGGATTCCATAAGAAACACATGGGGGAATGAGAAGCTCGTTCGAGAACGATACGCTATGGTTCTGTTTCTACTGGGCTTACCGAGTGGTAAAAATGCAGAACTGCAGCAGGCCCGCATACACCAGGAGAATGTCCGACACCAGGATATGCTACAGAGCAACTTCATAGACTCCAGCAAGAATGCAACGATTAAAATGATGGTGATGTTGGAATGGCTGAGAGATCGCTGCCCGCAGGCGCATTTTGCTGTGAAAGTCGACAAGGACATTCTGCTGAACATTCGACATCTAATGAGTATGCTGTTTAGCCTTGACATTCCCCATCAAAACTACTTAACTGGCCAGTTGCAGAACAGCAATTCTGAAACAATAACCCTATACCCTTTGGGAAAGTGCTACATAATGTCCATGGACATGCCAGCAAAGATTTTGATGGCATCAAAGGAAGTTAAACCAATTCGAAAAGACGATGTGTATATTGGCATATGTCTTGAATTGCTCAATATCGCTCCTGTAAACCCCCCAAAACCTGAGCAGTTCGTGTTCATCCCACCCAAACTGTACGACCGGTGCAACATTTCGCAACTTATTGCAGTGGTTACATACACTCCTGTTCAGATGGTCTCTTTTTGGAATGATGTTCACAAACCAGGCTCACCCTGTTAATTGGGGGTTTGAAGAAGTTTGAACAGGTCTAACAGGTCAAGTTTAAACTGATTGGAAACTAAAGAAACAAAACTAGCAAAGCACAGGAGTATAATGTCCACAGATATCTACTGAAAATATTACCTGTTTCAGTTCAGAACCATGAAATGGATTATTTACATTGTGATTATGTGAATTTTGTCATTATAAAGTAATTAAATAAAGTACATTTGTATCTTTCCCCCCATTGATAGTTGTGAGTTATGTTTTGCAATCTTAATATTTATCAGATATTTATATTTATGTTTTGGTGCACAAAAAAAAGGTATTGAACAGTGCATATTATCTAACTAACCTATATATCAACTAAGCTATGCATACTGATGGACAGTTATCTGTCTTTAAATGTTGATTAAATACAACAAAATAACAACAATACATTTGGAATGAAAACAACATATCAAAGATAAGGTGTTTTATTAGCTGCCTACAACAAGAAAGTATCCCAAATTCGACTGAATACGCTTGGTTCAAATCTTTGGCTTTGGGGTCAGATGATAAATGGATCATTGAAATGTCAAATAGTCATTATGGTTCAAGTAATTCTACAAATAGATGATGATTTTGGAAAAATATACTGTATTGACATACAGTGCATTTAAAATAGATTCAGACCCTCTATTTTACAATTTTGTTATGTTGTAGCCTGATACTGCAACCTGATACTACTGATTTATTTTTCTCATTAAACCCCCATACTGACAAAGTGAAAACAGAATTTAAGAAATGTCTGTATGTTTTTTAAATGGAAAAAAACACATATATAAGTATTCATACCCTTTGCACCAATGCCTCGGAAATTAGCTCAGGTGTTTCTACACTTTGACTGAAGCCTACCTGTGGAAAGGTTTATTGATTGGACCTCTCTATAGAAGGATTCAAAGCTGACAATGCACATCAGAGCAAAATTCAAGCCATGCGTAAGTTTGGAATTAGAAGGCACATATCTGGGGAAGGCTGCTGCACTGAAGATTTCCAAGAGCACAGGGGCCTCCATAATTCTCAAATGGAAAAAGAGTGGCACAACCAGGACTCTCCAAGAACTGGTCAAATGGGGAAACTGTGGAATCAGTGAGAAGAGGCTTAGTAAGAGAGGTGACCAAGAAACCGACAGCCACTCTGACTGACCTCCGGAGATCATGTGTGGAGATGGACAAAGTTCCAAAAGGGCAACCATCGCTGTTGCCTTCTACCAATGTGGGCTTTATGGCAAAGTTAGTAGATGGACCTAAAAGTGGCTTTTCTCTGACGGTCCCTATCCAACCTGACCCAGCTTGGGTGGATTTGCCATAAAAAATAGCATAAAATCCTCACAATCCAGGTGTGCAAACTTGTTGCATCAGACTCAAGGTTGTAATCTTTGCTTAAAGGTGCTTTAATTAGGTACTAAGTAAAATGTCTGAATACTTAACAGAATTGAAATAGCTTACCATCATGATCATTTTTTTTTTATCATGACTAGAATAAAAAGTATGACACGGCTCACTGGTTCCTGAAAGTGCGGTACAAGTATCCCTGAACCAAACAAGTTAATATTTTCTAGCCAAGGTCATTCCACTGACACAACTATGCTTAGACAATCTAACTTCCCTAACATGGCCATTACTGCAGACACACAACTGAGACTGAGAATCTGTTTGAAATTTTAGGGTAAATTGCCTGTCACTTGTGTCCCATTCTTCTTGCAACCTGTTTAGTATGTATTGCTTGACAGTAAGCTTAAGGTCTAAGAATTTTAAAAGAATTAGACATAATTTTATTTACAGATTTATTGCTTTCTTTGCAGCCCCAATCAGCATGTTCATTTCCTGATCCTGCATGTCCCAGAATCCACCAGAAGATGATACTAACTGGTTAGCAAAATGAGTAGCGTCTGCCGTCTGGTAAAAAGCAGTAAAACTGCTAAGTAGCTAACTTAGTTTTATCGAAAAAACTAACTAAACCTGAACACATACATTTAAATAAGGATATTTACAATATTTATTAGTTACAATAAAATAAATAAATAAATAAATAAATAAATAAATAAATAAATAAATAAAGCTATTACTTGTTAACACTGTCTGCTTCTATTAGGTGGCACTACAATTGCATTAAACTATTTTAGACGGTTTTACTATCAAAAAGCAGGGATGCTTAGGATCTTCCACTAGGGGTCAGTGTAAGTCAACATATGTTTCACTTACAAAGTTTTAGGATATAACGAGCAGGATTAATACACATCATGCTTTAGGTACAACCTAGCCACTTAAAAACAATTGCAAGAAGTGTTTATTGGTAGACAAATCCCATATTTCTTTTGATAAAAAGTCTGAGCACATGAAATGCTCCAATCTAAACAAGTCAATTGTGGAGATGAAGATCTGCAACACATGATAGAACATATACATAGATATACAAAATACAGGCAAATACCTGACCAGATGCTTCTAGGTGAATTTTGAACATCCTATTGCACATGTAGTCCCTATTTGCTGTTCTAATAACCTCCACTTTTCTGGGAAGATGTTCCACTAGATTTTGGAGTGATTTTGGAGATTTGGGCTCATGCAGCCAGAAGAATGTTAGAAAAGTCAGGTACTCATATACTGAAGGGTGAGGGGGATTGGGGTGCAGTCAGCACTCCAATTCATCCCAAAGGTGTTCAGTAGAGTTGCGGTGAGAACTTTATCACAGACCACTCATGATCTTCCTCTGCAACCCATGTAAAGCACATCTTAATGGAGCTGATAATGTGCACAGGGGCATGGTGATGATGGAACAGATTTGGGTCTCCTATTTCAAGTAAAAGGAGAATTTCATACTACCATATCAAAAGACATCCTATACAATTGCATGCCTATTAATTTGTGGTAACAGTATGGGGAAGAACCTCATATGGCTGAAAATGTCATGTGTTCCTCAAGATGTCATGATAAATGAAATGACTGTAAATGTTAAATATGTTACAGCTGCAAACAGCTGCTGTTTCAACACCGTACTTAAAAAGAAAATTAAGTGCCCATGTGGCTTATTTTTGGTTGGATTGAAGCTCAGTAACTCAAATGTCTGTATGGGTAAAAATATCCTACTAATTCTTTTTTTTTTTCTTTTTCTTTTGTCAAGTGCTTATTTACAAATAAAACTAAACAGTGAAGCAACCAGAGTGCCAATGGTAAAGTCATAGTGATGCCACCACCATCATGCTTCTCTTTGCTGGGTTTCTTCACCAAAAAACATAATATAAACATTAAAATCAATTTCAGTTTCATACATTCAGACTATATTATCATAAAATGGTTTAGAGATCTAGGGGATAAATACTTAGTCAATGCACTCTAGATTTGTGTTTTACTTTGTACCTTATGTGCCATAATAGGTTCTTTCTCTCACACAAAAATTTATTGAACTTTTTTTGAACTCTCAGTTGTCAGCAGGTAGGTTTTGGGAAAATAAAATCCTGTTCAAATTAGCTGGTAGTTTAAATTAATCACAGTGACTCGATTCCTGTTGATTCTTTTCACCAAAAAGATTTGTTTACTGAACTGGCAAGCAGTTAAGTAGGACAGTCACATTTACAATTACACCAGTAGGTAGCGCCAAAAATCTCTCCATTTTATTTGTGACTATTATGCGTAAATCATCGTTTTATTCACCCCCAACACTTTCATTTAAAATGTTTTCAAGAGATAAGTATCAATATTAGTATTAGTATTTATTAAAATTGCCAGCCACAAAGAGGATTAGCTTTAGAGGACAAAAGTTCAGTTTCGAAAGCATGGTCACGAATAAGGATGTTCTCTAGATCTGCCTCTTTCAAAATAACCAACTGCACCACATCCCTCACCACATCCTTAAACCTCCTCTTTGTCCTTTTACTTTTTTCCTTCTGCTCCATACTCAGCATTATTCTACCAATATATCCCATGTCCCTCCTCTGCACATGAACAAACCAATTTTATTAAAAGTTACACCAGTAAGATTTACTCAAGTGATATTGCATAGAGGTATGTGATGCTACAGGAGAATCTTTTTGAAATCCCACAGTAGGTAAAACTCGCTGATTTGTGTATCTTTAGGCCCTGCAATGATTGACGAGCGCTGTAAAATGCCACTTCTTCACCAGCGCCTGGTCAACACATTGTTGGGTGAGGATTTTTAGAACAGGCTGCTAGGACAGAGTCATACATGTGGTCCCAATATGGCTTCCAAAACTAGGGTCTTACTGCTGGTTTCACAGGTTGTCCAAATAGCCAGGCAGTACCTTTACCAAACATATCAACTGTCCCAGTGAGGTTGTAGGTTGTTTTTCGCCTAAAACACCTACTAAGCAGTCCAGAAGACATGTCTGGCACCTTTTCACTTTTACACATTTTAAACATTTTATTGTACATTTCTCCATGCTTGGCTCCTACAGTACCTTTAATAAATTCAGTATCTCCTGTATCTGAGAAACCAAACTCAACACAAAACAACTCAAATCCATAGTCTCTCGGAACTGTTCCCTCCAAAACACCGGACATAAATGACTTCTTAAGTGCTTATTTCAAAGACAATTATTGTGGGAAAAATGATCTATCTCTCTACAATATCATTTATGATCTTTTCCTGAATGTAGACAAACAAACCTCAAATAAAATGCCAATATGAGTTACTCACTTCCTTATATGCATAGTAATGTGAATGTGTATAAATTTGTATCAGCTATTTGATCTTTTACAGACTTTTGTAAAAACTTTAAAACAAAAGGAGAGAAACACTGTAAGGCACAAATCGACAGCAAAAATCCCACACACTGGCCAAAGGCAAACCTCAGTGGAGAAAATGAAATACGTTTGGCAAACTTGAACTCGGAGAATCCCAGGAGCACTCTCGCTCTTGCATTCTCTCTCTGACTCTCACGCACTTTTTTGACAGATAAGAAAGAGAGAGACAGCGAAACAGAGAGAGAGAGAGAGAAAGAGAGATGTCCTGGCCCCTACCATAGTCATAATTTTTCTAGGTACTAATAATAATCCTGCACCATTTGATTAAATCAGGTGCAGCTGAACATACTGTAATATTTTAAACATACTCTTAAGTAATGTGGTGCAAGACATTTCAGTGCTTCATGGGTTATGAGTCATTTTACTAGGAGCTAATTAAGCATAAATAAAACCCATTAAAGTAGTTTGAAGATTAAAAAACAAGAAGCGATGCATACAGCAGAACTTACACTATAAGTAAAATAGGTTTGTTAATTCCCAAACCAAACCAGGCAACTTTTTTTTTCACACATACACAAAACATGCATTATTAGCATTCTTTGAAATTTAAGGTTAGATTATTACTGAAATGACAAGTGATGTCAAAGTGCCCTTCAGCTTCCCAAAATAAGCAGTGTGTACTGTGCACTGTGGGAATGCTTGGAACTCAAGGTTACACAGAACCACACACAGTTCTGCAATCTGCATCAGTACTGTATGTATTCTCACCACTCACAGACTGTGTGTGTGTGTGTGTGTCTGTGTGTATACAGAGCGTCTGCAGTAGGACTGTGATTCTCACACGCTCTCAAGCAGAGTAAACAAACACAGCTGTTCCCTGATACGATACCTCGCTACAGTCCTGTTAACATACACACACAGAGACACACACACAAACACGGACATACAATACGCAGCACAGCTAATTGTAGGGATCTGAATAAAAACAGCATGTAGCACAGCACTTTTTCCCATGTATTTTACCATAATTATTATATCTGTGGGTGTGTGGTGTCAAGTCTTAATGTATCAGAAACTTGGTCTTTAAATACAACGGTGTTCCTGTTTGTGAACTACTAATAACTTTCAATTTCTTTTCCAACAGCAATCTAAAAAAAATATGGCTTTACTGCAAAGTACGGTCTACTATACAGATTTGCTATATTTTGCTATACAGCTGTTTTAGAGAGTTTTATTCCTTTTACACTGCAGCATTACGATTTGTATTGAAGGTTCAATTTGGTTTTAAAAGGTTCCTTCTTGTTGTAACACGAGCTATTAAACAACAAGGTGAAAAATGCAGCTTGTCAAATAAAAAAAAACACAACAAAAAACAAAACAGCCCATGAAGACATCCTGGAGCCTTTCAGGTGTTGGAAAATGGAGCTCGACCGGTTTTGCTGATTAATCAGCACCGCTAGTTGATCTCTGAAACTATCTGCAAAAATCGACGCGTAAAATGATTCAGTCCGCTGGCTTCCGGTCCGCTGTCATTACAAGAGCGGCCCCTAGAGGTGAATCAATGACACCACGTGCTGTTTGTTTTTACATGTGGAACAGCATGCTGCATGGAGAGCGCTATATTATATAGATTATTCATAATTTATTAACTATATAATAGATTTATGAAATAATAGATTATTATTTATTACATTTAGCAAATTTTCACGATTCACTACTCCTTTTTTGTTTGTAATAAAGTCAAATACTATTTTACATAATAAAATGTAATCAGTTATCGGCAAGTACGATCCAACCTAGCTATCGGCAGTGTTGGGCAGTAACACGTTACCGGTAACTTTTTACAGTAACTAACACTGTAATGCGTTACTTTTAAAAATAAAGTAACTTCGTTACCGTTACTGTATGGTGAGTTAAGTGTAGACTACAGCCTAACTTGCTTACAGCAGCGTCGCATTGTAGGATTGGTGGATAAACCACTGTATACACGAAGAAGACGGGCTGTGGGCGTGTCTCCGTTTATTCAGGTCTGTGCGGCAGTAATGGCGAGTCGAGGCGAGAGCAAGACGAGTTAATCAAACGTGGAAATATGCTCATTATTTCACTTTAGTTGAGTATAAAGACTAAAACTTTTAAGTCAAATGTAAGATGTGTCTTTCTGGTTTGAGGCTCGTATCCACTGCGTTAAACAGCAACTCCAATCTGTTGAAGCACCTCCAGGACCTCCATGCCTGGGGAGCTAGTAGCTAGATGCTAACCCGGTGTTCTGTTCTACATTGTTGATGGTTTTCATACTTCAGCTGTGAAAGGAACATGTTTAAGAGCTCAACACAACAGCCGAAGCCACTTTAGTTTTTGATTGTGAATATATTATTCAGCTTGTTTTGTTATTTATTTCAGAAATGCTTGTGATATATTCAGTTTTTGCTGGTCTGACTTTAATAAAATAGTGTTTAAAAATTACTTTGTGTTTAAGTCAGTTTTGTGTTTGTATAAACCATAACGCATGAAAGGGCATTAATGGGAACATTAAAGAAAGTTCTTTTAAAAAGTTAATAAAAAGTTACTTTTAACAGTAATGCATTACTTTTTGGTGTAAGTAATCAACAAAGTAACGGAGTTACTTTTTGAATGAAGTAACGATTAACTGTAACTAGTTACTATTTTTAAATAACGAGCACAACACTGGCTATCTGTATGGGTAAAATCTACTATCGACCGTCCTCTATTGGGGAATTTTACAGTTTCTGAGACTGGAACCTCCCTTCATAAATGTTAGGAAAAAACTTGACCAAAACTCTAAAGCATGCTTCTATAAGGCAGACAGTTGAGAGTGGTAATTCATTGAAATGTTTGCCAAGCAGAGGCAAGAAAACACGCCTTCATCATTTCTATATCTAAAATTACAAGTCAAAGGGTCACCAAGAAAAAGTCTGTTTCAGTGAAAGGCAGAAAAGCTAATTCATTGAAGGGGACTTTTTAGAACCTTTGAGAATTCTGATAAACCTGTGAAATATCCTGCAATACTGTCAGAGCCACTGTTCTGGCCAATTTATAATAAAATGCCCGATCAGAATGAGCGATATCCTGAATGTCCATTTTCGCCGAGAGTTGGTTTAAAAATATCGTGACTAATCCAACGGCGCACGCTAAATTTAGAGAGGCTGAGTTGGTGTGAAGATCACAAGTCGGGGGTGGCAGGTGTTTGGTGGTGTTGAGATGGTGGCGGGGGGCCGTCTCCACATTAAACACATTCAACTCTGAGTAAAATGAGTGACCGTAAAAGTTCTGAAAGGTAGACGAGTGGAGAGGAACTGTCAGCAGGATGCTCGATATGGATGTGGCTTGGTTTAGCTGCGTGGGAAAGTGTGCGTTTATTGTGTGCCGGGAGGGGGGGGATTGTGTGAACGGGGGTATTTATGAGTGGGAGCAAAAAAGCATATGTGTGTGTGAGAGAGAGAGAGAGAGAGAGAGAGAGATAGAGAGAGAGAGAGCGTGTGAATGTGTTAGTTCCGTCTCTAGTGTAAGCCAGGTGGTTATGTCATTACATATCAATCAAGAGCTATTAATACCAGGTAGAGGCAAAACATCAAGGAATGACAGATGGAGACTGAGTAAACAGATAAACACGAAGACTTTGCCCCCGACGCATAAACAGAAGTGCAATAAAAGAAATCTGCATCTCTGACAGGTGAAATCAATCTTATACACAAACACATGTAGAGGAAAAAATTGTGCTTTAGACCAAGAAGACGAATCCTGTGGGCCACCCATGCCCAGGTTGTGTGATTTTTATTTTTTTTTTCATTTCAGTGGTGGAAAACACAATGGAATAAAATTGCAAGTCACATAAATTTATGTCTTAAAAACTGTCTAAGTGCAAAACATTCGAATGATTTGCTAGCTAGAAAAATGGTAAGCTAGTTTACTTCAGATTAATTTTGCTAACTAGATATTAATTTGATAGCTATCAAAATGAAACTTGAAACCTAATTAGCTGATTCTGCTGTCAATCCTCAGGTTATCACTGAAAATTCGATTTGAGAAATAAATCTTTAGGGCAGATGGAAAAATTTAATGAAATGTTTTTGTTTACAGCAAACTGAACAAAGAAACGTGTTTTGGTGTGTGTAAGATATAAGACAAAGAGAGATTTGTGAGTTGATAGCTTAGATTTAGCAGCCAGCGTATGGTCTGGTTCCAAACATGTGATCTCTTGGGAGCTACACACAAACACACACACACACACACACACACACACACACACACACACACACACACATACACACATATGGCTGCAGGCTGAATTCCATTTAGCAATTTCAGCTTGTTTCGTACTTGACTAAAAGTCTACATCCTGTTCTAATCTGCTGGCTGGGTGTTGCAGGGATTGTTGGCACACTTGCACTTGAGCTGAGGCAAAGCAAGATAGAGAAAGTTGGAGAGTAAATAAATGATGGAGAGAAATGGAAGAAGCAAAGGATTAAGGAAGTAAAACCAGTTCCGCTATACAAGGAGGTCTTCTGAAGGGCAGGAACAATGAACACTCAAAAACACAAACACTAGGGAAAGAGAGTAAGAAAGAGAAAATATTAGTGGTGGTGGTATTGTTGGTTTTGGTAGTGTTGGTGGTAATGTTGGTGCTGGTGGTGTTGGTAGTGGTGGTGGAATTGGTTGTGTGGATGGTATTGTGTTGGTGGAGGCGCTGGGTTTGGTGATGTTGGTGGTGGTGGTAGTGGTGTTGGTTTTGGTGGGGTTGGTGGTGGTGGTGTTTATAATGGTGGTGTGTTGGTGGTGGCATTAGTAGTGGTGTTGGTTTTGGTGGTGTTTGTAGTGGTTTTGGTAGTTGTGGTGGTGTTGGTAGTTGTGATGGTGTTGGTTTTGGTGGTGTTTGTAGTGGTGTTGTTAGTTGTGGTGGTGTTGTGTTTAAAGTAGTGTTTGTAGTGGTGGTGGTGGTGGTGTGTTTGTGGTGGTGTTTGTAGTGCTGGTGGTGGTGTTGTTGGTTGTTGTGGTGTTGTTGGTAGTGGTGTTGGTTTTGGTGGGGTTGGTGGTGGTGATGTTTGTAGTGGCGGTGTGTTGATGATGGCGTTGGTAGTGGTGTTGATAGATGTGGTGGCATGTTAGTAGTGTTGTTTGTAGTGGTGTTGGTGGTGATAGTGATGTTGTCTTTGTAGTGTTGGAGGTGTTGGTAGTGGTGGTCTTATGTTTGTGGTGGTGTTGGTACTGGTGTTTTGTTGTTGGTGGTGGTGTTGGTATAGGTGGTCTTGTGTTTGTGGTGGTGTTGGTGGTAGTGGTGGTATTGGTAGTGATATGTTTGTGGTGGTTTTTGTAGTTATGGTGGTGTTGGTAGTATTGGTGATGTGTTTGTGGTGATGTTTGTTTTTGTATTGAGATTTCAATAGTAACCTAAGCTACTTTACATCGAATTTTCTAGCCAGAATATTCAATAGTAGGCTAGTTTACTTTAGATTAATTTGCTAGCTATAGCTAAAAGTAGGAATGGCTAAAGTACATTGATTAACTAGCAAACTAGTTAATAGTTGGCTACTCTTTTCTTTTGTGTCTTCTTGCTTTGTTTGATCCTGTTTTTTTCTCTTTTTTTATTTAGTAAACTCCTAAAATATGCCAGAGCATGCTACATATACACGCTTATACATAAATTCCTGCCCTAATCCCATTTTATACCTTTAAACTACACATGGAAACATTGTTTAGGAGAGATTGTCAGCTTGGGCTCATGAATATTGCACAGTGTAAACTAGTGAGCGAGGAACTTGATGTTGAGCTAAAGTAAAATCCCAGCTCAGACGCCCCCACACACCCTATCACACACAGAGACTAATATCTCTCTAAGGCAATGCAAAGGGAGCTGGGCGTCCTCTAATCCTAGCTTTAATTTCCACAGAAGCCTGCACTCTGTCTGAAGAGTTGAAGAGGAACTACTAAAAGTGACAGCTACAAAGAGATCAAAGATAAATCGCACCCTTGTTTTTTCTCCACAATGTAAACAATGTACACTTTTCACTTGATTGGCATTTTAATTTCCAGATAGATCTGAGTTCATTGAATTAGATGAATGTCAGAAGTATTGATCAGCAGGTTACTTTTTTGTTTTACTCTGTGAGATCACAGCAGTTCGTCAAAAAGATTGTTACTTGGTACAGCATACTGTATAAGATTTGAATAAAATGCTACTGAAATCAGCATGGGCACAAAATGGCTCTGAAAAACAACACTCCAACATCTATGTTTATGTTCCAACATTACCTTCAACCTTGTATTTGAGTTTTGCGTCATCTTCTCGGTGGCTTCGTAGTGCCGTCCACTATCGGAAATCTTGTCAGGTCTTTGGTAACGTTGTATGGTCCTGCATTCAAAGAAAGAAATCAAAATTTTTTCGATTGTCCAAAGTAGCTACATTCAGCTTTAAAGACAGCTTGGCAAAGTAATGGTCTCATGAGGACTGTCCCAGAAAAGGTAGACCAAGAGCTACCTCTGCTGCAGAGGATATTTTTTATTAAAACGACCACCCATAGAAACCACCGATTTAGAAAAATGCTTCTTGGAATTCAAGACATACAGAAGGTGAACGGATGGTTCCTGATTGTATGGTTCCTACTGTGAAGCATGGAGGGTACGGTGGGTTGGTTTGGTAGTGGTTTTCTGGTGACAATGTTGGTGATTTAGTCTAAATGTTAGCACACTTATCCAGCATGGCTACCACAGCATTTTGCAGTGACATGCTATCACATCTGGTTTGCACTTAGATGGACCCTCATTTGTTTTCCAACACAATAACAACACAAACACACCTCTAAGTCATGTAAAAGCTATTTGTTCAAGAAGGGGAATGACAGAGTGCTGCATCAGATGACATCTGATCACCCGATCTAAATCCATTTGACATGGTTTTGGGTTGAGAGAGTAAAGGAAAAGCAGCCAACAAGCACTTAACACCTCTGGGAACTAATCAATATTGCTGCCGTCATCAAAGAAGAAGAAACGAATATATAAAATATATTCTGGGTTATTTAACAGATTTTTGGTCTACTACATAATTCCATACGTGTTATTTTACGTGTACAATGTTAAAAAATTTTCAACTGAATATACACCGTTTTTTGCTTTTTTGCCTCAGCCCCAATTTAACACCAGACAGGTCACATGAACTCATGACTCTGTTATGCGTTTAGGACGCAGCTCGTGCCTCTGAGCTGTCAGTGGTGCTTCCGTTATGCGCGCTCAAATAGAGCTCCGCGTGCCTGTCCGCGCGCCTGTCCGCGCGCCCGCCGGAAGTCAAGCGGAACAAAGTGTCTCTGCATCTACACAAAGTAAAAATAGCAAATGGCGCAACAGAATAGAAAAACACGCAAATGACCAAACATACTATAAAATAAAACTATAATTAAATCATAAATTAAATCATAAAAAAATAATAATAATTAATACTAGTTGAATAAACACAAAAAAAAAAACAGGCAAAGTTTGTACCTGTATTGGGTTCATTCTCTCGTCTCATCCTCAGATTCAAGTTTTCAGTGACTTTTACAAAGCTAATATTAATAATAATAATAATAATAATAATAATAATAATAATAATAATAATAACTAGCCGGTTAATTTAAGAAAGTTATGTTTCCACAGCATTAAGATAAATTAGCAAATAGACGGCCTTCAGTCACACAGCTAAAGGTTGCCAGATTGAGGGTTTTAAATATATGTTTAAAAAATCCTCCAAATAAAATTGTCTTAATTAATTTACATTTAAATAAAATAAAGTTAGTCTAATATTTTCATATAAATCATTTAAGAAGCAGTGTATATTAATGATAAAGATTGCTGCTGTATTAATAAATTATTACAATAAACTCAAATTGTTATTATTTTATTTGCAGTTATTATAGAACGGAAAAATTATAATGAAAATTCTAAGTTAAGAATGTAAGGATTCAAGATATGTTATCTTGTTATTGTAAAATCATTTGGGTTCTAACCTGTACCTAGAAACCAGACACATTTTTACATTTATTACATCATATTTTAAAATACAGTACAATTATCCAACTTTATTTCTTACTCGTTTTATTATATTTATTTATATGATATGTTTGTATTTTGAGTATAAAGTATTTTTTATTGCAGCTCCGTAAAAGGTAAATATTAAAAAAATATATTTAACAATGTAAATAAATAAATGTATTTATTCAAATAACAAAATATAATGACAAATGCAATTTTAAATATTCTGAATAATCTTTATGATACAATATAAGATTGAAAAATCCAAATGATTCATTTTAAGTTGAATGCAGGTGAATTTTGCAATTAAAATCAGTATATAATAATAATAATAATAATAATAATAATAATAATAATAAGAATAATCTGTTGTAACAATAATAAGGAGGAAAATTCTCACTCTGGCAACTCAACGAGCGCTGAGCGTCGCTGGAGACGCCCCCCCAGTGGTCCAACTCCGCCCCTCACTGGATCGCCACGCCCACGTGTTTGCTACCGCGGGGAGTGAAGCGCTTTACGCACCAGTCGGTCTCAACTCCATTCACAAAATCAGCAGATTTTCCAATCTCTTAGTGGAAGTTCCAGTAGACCACCAGGAACATCTCATTATTTTTTACACTTTTTTTTCGCCTGATATTCAGCTTTTTTTGTGCTGATCCTCAGATTTATCCTATGAGATGTTCTACTAGATGTTCTTCATTCCTGCAGAGCGCTGAAGCACATTCTTGCTGGTAGAAGAAGGTAAGTCTGGAAGAAGGTCAATTCATTCGTGAGATTTAATAAAAAAATAAAATAAAGCAATAACAATCTGAATGGATGGATTTGCAAGAATCAAACAAACTTGTCAGTCTTCACATTCTCACTGGCACCTGTGGCATTCTGGCTGTCTTCAGCTTGCACATCCTCATCTTATCTTCTCCTAAACCTAAGCTGTGCTTAAGAAAGCACTGCTTTCTTGTGCTGCATGGAAAGATCTGGGATGCAGATTTTATTTTATTTTTACATTCCTAGGAGGAATCATCACTATCCAGGCTTCAGATGACTCGTATTTTGAGGTTCTGCTGGCTTTTGTTGGTAGAAGCCCCGAGCAGATATGGAAATTTGATACAAAACCATAATTATGTAATTGGCTCGTATGTAATGCTTTGATGGCGGGTCAGCCCGAGAGGTCATCCTCTTTATTTTCATTAACCGCTCGTTTGAGATGCTTCCGGGGGACCTGCGGAATGAAACCTCGGCATGAAACCTAAACGGACCCTTATACTAGAGGGGTTTACAAACATGTTTCTCTTTTTTTTATAGCCACTTTTTTTCCATATTCAAGTGGATGTAGAACTGAAATGCAGTTATAGTAAACAAAAAAACTCTTTAAACTACCACCATCAGGTTTCTTTCTTTAGTTTATTTGTTTAAAGCTACAGTCAGGGACTCCTTGAAGTCATACTTCGGTCTCTTTTTGCGCAGCTTGGTCTCTAGTTGACTTGTCAGCAATTTCTACGACTAATAATACCAAAATCTGGCATTTTTTATGCTGATTTTGATGCATGTGAAACCGTCCAAGGTTTTTTGTTGTTGTTGCTTTTGCTCCAGGTGCACCAGAGTTTTTTTCTGGTTTTCGTGGGTCCTGTGATTTCGGCACAAACACTGCTACAGCCACGGGACATTAACCACCGAGCTACCAGTGGTAAATAAATCCCACTGATTGTAAAAAAAAAAAGTTTTATGGATAACAGATTTATTTTGAGATCCATGTTATATATAATGGTTATATTCGGTATATAAGGGGTTACACTGTATAATGAGTTCATAGGCTGTACTACATTTTACTCCTTAGAGCATCAACTTAAAGGAGTTTGTCCCTGTGTCTTGACTCATTTGAACCAGCTACAGTGCCTTTGACAGAAAGTTAACCCAAGGGCCCCATGGTGAGGGGGACAAGCATATGAGAAAAGTAAAGATATGGGAGGAGAGGGCAGTGAAAGAAGAAAAAAAAAAGCAAACATTCCTGACTTGGTGTCTCAGAGATTTAATTAAAGGCTCTGGAGTGGGCACTCAGAGGTGAAGGCTTAAACCCAAACACAGCCCCCTGCCTTCTACCCCCACCCACGCCGTGCTTCGGGTATGGACTAATCCCCAAGGGGTCATGTTATAAGTGCTGGGGTCATGCCAACGTGACAGCTAAATGAGGGTTAGGGGGGTAAAATCAGAGGAATGGTTGCACATTAATAAAACCGGACAACAGTGGTACTATTAGGAATAATAGGGCGTTTCTGTAAAGATTACGTTAATAATGCAGAATTGCATCATTAGCCTGTCGCAGACGGAGATAACAGCTGGTCTGGTTAGAAAAGAACATATGTAAAGCAAGAAATAGCCTTGCCATTATAGGAAACGTGAGCTCACGCGTCAAATATAAGTGTGGGATTTTCTCACGCATCATCCAACGCACGTGTAGATCTACTGCTGTCAGTCTCAGCATCTGGAACTCTCAGATTTAGTACTTACAACAGCGTTTAGAAGAACTAACAAATAAAAACACACAAGGGCTCGTTCCTGTGTATGTTCCTTCAGTATCTGTTTGTTGTTTATTGGGATCAGGTCAAATCAGTGGGATTAGACTTCGTAATATATTTACAACCATTTGAGAGATCAGAAAAAAGTGTTGCTGGAGCAATTTACCAATATGGCAAAAAAAAGAAAAGAATGATATATATTTATTTATAACTTTTATATTTTATACAAAAAAAATACAAAATAATTAACAATATTTAGGAATAAAATGTAATTTTATTTC
>MU532517.1:1385332-1397014 GCA_024362625.1 Silurus asotus
CACACACACACACACACACACACACACAATAATACACCAAATAATGTGTGCATTGGTGTTGTCTTAACTATCTTCTCTTTTCTTTTGTGTGTGTTCCTCTTAAAACCTTCAGGCTGTTGCTTAACCTGTGGAGCAAACAGGCCTGCAGGTCAGCACACGCTTCCAGACAGACAAATCAAGTTTGAGTAAATGACATTGGACCGCAAGAGGTGTGTGTGTGTGTGTGTGTGTGTGTGTGTGTGTGTGTGTGTGTATGTGTATGTGCGTGTGTGTATATATATGTCTGAGGTAAAAGTATAAATATGACAGTTGATTGCACATCAAACTTGGGCGTCCAAAAAAACATGAACAATAGGGACAGAACTATAAATTACTGAGGCAAAGTCTGCCCTAGCGCATGTGGATTAATACCTCCACCAGGGCAGGAGCGAGGAGGCCCTGAAGGGGTGCCTTGCCTGGAGGGTAGGAGTGTGTTTCAGCTTGCCCATCATTCTGTTGCCACACATCAAACATGTTTGTCTTCCCCCCCAACTCAGCGTGGTTTGTGGATTGAGCTCCTGATTTGAACAAGAAAGGCTCAGTAGTAGAATGGGCCATATTTACAGAGAAGTCTCAGTAACGTGAATTACAACTAAAAGTTTTGGGCATGGAAAAAATGCCATGGTGACAAAAAAAGCCCTCTGGCTTTCTGGAAATCTTTGCTAATAATGCTCACAATGTGTGATTTTCAACAGTCCTTTATATAAAGATTGACTCGAAAGATACTGATACCAGAGTCTCCTCATTTCAACACAATGCTAATCAAGAAAGCTAAGCGTCTCTTCTACATAACGTTCCTACCTTTCCAACAAGCGAAGCATGCTATAGGCTGTAGAATTTGGCTTTATAAAGGGTAGCAGTGCATGCAGATCTGCGTTCAAGTTGTTCTTCGTAGAGAACCTGAGGCATGTGTACATACGCCCCAACCCCCCCAAAGGGTTTTTACCAGTTCTGAGCTGAGTTTGTACAAACAGAGGGAGGGAGGATTCTAGCATCGACATGCGTGCATAGAATTCAGATGTTTTGCAATTCAACATGGAAAAGAGAGTTCTTAAAGTGCATTGCATCTGTGGCCTAAACATTAGCAAGGGCCACAGGGGCAAGAGAAGCATCCTAATGCAAAAGATACATCTAAACAGGAAGGAATTCAGGGAAACGACTTGGTGAACGGAAAACCTGTCATTCTTTGGTCAGCATTCAGAATCATGGGAGATCTGGTTTATATGGCAACCGGTAATGGGCACAGATCAAGATACTAATATACAAGTTGTGATTGGAATCGTTGGAGGATGGGCTTGTATTCCCAAGGGCAGTGAGAGGGTTTTTGTGTGACTTGAGGTAGCCTAAAGGGTAGGAGATGGAGCAACTGAAGATGACTGGGCTTTGTAGACCTTAGGATGACAGGGTAAGGGGTTTGTGGACCTTAAAATGACAGATGTAAGTGTTTGTGGGCCATAGGATGACAAGGGTAGGCCTTTGAGTGGCAGGAGTTGGATCTTAAGGAACATGTGGTGTAGACATTCTGGGTCTCAAAATGGAAGGTGTTTATGGCTCTCAAGATGACAGGAGTAGGAGGTTATAGTGCTGTTATAAGTTTTGTGCCTCAGGATTGAAAGAATAAGTGCATGTGGGACTAAAGGAGTTGCCTTCTGGGCTTCAAATAAAATGGAATGAATGGAATTTTGTGTTTTAAAGATGACTGGACAGAGTTTGTAGGACTTGTTTGAAAGAGTAGTTGTTTGTGTTGGAGTTTGTCTGGTGACAAAACAGAACTGCTACATTTGCTAGCTAACTGCATGTCAGTGTCTTCTACCATAGTTGGACATAGTTTTTTCTTGCCTACATACCTGGTTTTCATGATGGTTGTGTCTTTCACCTATGTGTCTTTACATACTTTAGAGCTAGGGCTGTTAATAGGATTTGACCTGGGGCCAAATTCTTGTTAAACAAATACTAAGTGGCTCTTGTGGGCATGCTGATAGAATACATTCTGAGTTATAAGAGGAAGGCAACAGGAGACTCTTGGAAATTGTGGGATAATCCTAATTTTGGTCTCTGGACTAGAACTGTTTTTACATCTTTTTGTTCATAGCCTTTTAGCCATACCCCAACGCCAATATGACTGTATTGGGTTGTTTAAATTCTGAGGCATGTGTGTTTGAGTTCGCTAACAAGGCAGGGCGGAGAGGAGTGTGTCGCCTCACAATAAGGACCATTGTGTCTAAGCGTCCGTAATCCTCTGAGGTGCTACCACACACACTCCGAACGTGTGCACGCAGCTGAGTCATGACCATATGCCTGAGGAACACACACACATGCACACACAAAAACACTGCATACTGCACTTCTTATTGGCTGAAAATTGCTTCAACAGGATTTCATATACTACTCTGTACTGCTCAAATTTAACGAATGAACAGATGTTACACCTGCCAACTTTGTCTTCAGTCGGCAATAATTAAATTTACACAATAACCCAAATATTTTTTCAGTTAGGAAGTTTGCTTTTAGAAAATACACTTCAAAAATGTATTGCGAGAGCGGTTTAGAGGAAAGAAACTGGAGTGTATCACTCAGCATGCTTGTCTAAGTCTTATCTAAATGCTAACTGTTATAAGATGAGTGCTGATTTTATTGAGTGTGTGTTGAGATCTTGAGAGGGATGGCAGGTTAGTCAGGCAAACAGGGAAACCAAAAAATCAGGAGGTTTTTTTTTCACAGTAATAACTTGAAATATTTAAGAAAGAAATCTATTATATTACAATAGATAGATAGATAGATAGATAGATAGATAGATAGATAGATAGATATTTGCGGTGATACATAGTTGTGTTGTTATTGGCATGTATCATGGAGGTCACATTTCACTCCATCACACACATGCTTAGAGAGGAACCTGATCTGGATTTTGTGTTTGAGACAAGAGAGCCATGAAAAGAGTGTTTGATGTGGATACACATGCTCACAGACACACACACACACACACACACGTGCAAGACTAACTGCTTGTGGCTTTGGGCCATACATAATGTCTATTCGTCCACTTTGTATGTTTAACTGGGGTTAATTTAAGTGTGTGTGTGTGTGTGTGTGTGTGTGTGTGTGTGTGTGTGTGTGTGTGTGTGTGTGTGTGTGTGTGTGTATGTGTGTGTGTGTGTGTATGGGAGGAGTGTTAGGTATTACACCAAAGCACCATCCAATGCATTACCTGACCCCAGGGTGTCCTTTCAGTTAAGAAAGTAATAAAGTTTAGGCTCAATTGTAATGAACTCTGGATTGTGTCATTGGTGCAACAGCTATACTGTACATTAGCAATAAGAAGTAAACTTGAGTTGCAACCATATTGGATTTTTAGGTTTAATCTTAATCCTTAATCTAATCAGTATCATTCAAAGCCAACCAGAGCCTTGAACATTATATTCCATCAATCCCGTCTTTTATTTAATCTCATTTGTTTTGAGGAAAATAAAATTTGTAATTCTTCTTGATATACTTCGAAATCAGAAAACCTTGAGTGGAAAAGTGATTTAAGTATCATTATTTTCTGCTTCGAGACGAGCTCTGGGTAACTAAGGCACCTACAGATGTTTTATTGGGTGTGTGTCTATTTGTGCCATGGAGGAGATTATCCAGCTTCTGAAACACAACAGAAGGTTCAGTCAAACTCTGCCTAGAGGAGCCTGGTCGTTCAGGATACTGCCTTACAAGGCTAAGCAGTGGCACCTTTGTAAATAAGCCAGATTCATTCCTGAGAACACTGCGGCATGCCATCGAAGGTGTGCTGCATTGTTCAGATGCCTCGAGAACATTAAAGCTTCCCGCGTATATGAGTGTGTTTAAGACCATGCATGAGAGAGGTTATTATCAAGCACAGGTTAGGAAGTGGTGTGGTCGATGGGGCTATTTGAGAAAACCTGTTAAAGTTTTGAGTGCTAAGAACATCTGCCTATGAAAATTGCCATAGTACAGGGTAGAAAGACATGGAGAGAGCAAGACAAAGCGAGAAAGTCCTTGTTTTACCCAAAGGGCTCTGCCGAGGACAGATTTTTTTAGGGTTATTGCTAAAATTCCTGCTGCGCCACTGAGATTCTGCTTTATTACAGAGAAGAAAGGAGAAGGAGAGAGAGAGAGAGAGAAAGGAGAGTCGTTGAAGGCAGCTTAAGTGTGTTATTGAAGCAGGTTTAGATCCTGTCTTGCTGCCAGTTAACACTGCGGAGGCAGACTTGGCCAATGGCCTGCTTGTCAAAGAGCAGTTCTCTGGGTGCGTCGGAGACACTGAAAACCATGTCTCAGAACAAAGGAATGAGAGTAAGACACAGAGAGATTGACATTTGGAACTACGTGTACGGGAAAGCCACACGCAAATGCACTCCAACCTAATTTTTTTAACGCGATTTATTTCATCTGGGTAAACACACAGAAATGGGTGACATCTTTTCTTTGGAAATGCACACACAAATACTTGCCCTTTTGGTGTCAGACTTTTCCATGAACTTGCTAGAGGCCATTCCTGATACTTGACGTTGAACACTGCGAGGACATTAACATCAGTGAGTCTGATAATAACAAAACAATACACAGTGAATGGGAGGAAGCGAGACAGTGGTTTGAGACAAATAAATGTCAGAAGCCACCATGTGCTAAGAGATACAGTTATCAGCTAACTAAACTTACCCACAGTCCAAGACCATTAACACCTAAAATTATACCCCCAGACAGCAACATTACCCACTATCATTCACTGGATTTCACTGGAAAACAGATTCGGATTTGCTCTTCACCAAAAACGTATTTACTGTTGTGCTTCAAATGCTAAGCTCAGCATGGGTTAGTCATATCAGTGGAGAGAATACAGCACTAGACCGTGCTCTGTGCTTATAGCCCTGTGTTTATAGTTAATTGTATCTGTAGTTGAGCAAAGATTGTTTTTCTGCTATAAAAAGACGGTCATCCTCCACCGCCAGCTAGGTTTATTTGTCCGTGTCTCTTCTGTCAAGATGAAGCCTAGTTGCTTGTGCATTGAGGCGAGAGAGTGGGTGGGCCGCTTTGAATCTCCTCTCAGTGCCAAGAATCTAAGCCTTGACTGTTGACTTGTGTAAACAAACAGTGGAATCGGTGAGACAATGTGAGACAACCCTAGGCAAGTCAACAGTACAACCATCATTAGAAGAGTTCTAAGGCCATGCATGCAAATTCTGAGTCTGACCTTTGCTTCAAAGACTTGCGTTTAAAATTTCAAATCTTGAAAAAAGTATTGAAAATCCGTTCTTTAGTTGCGTCGTTAACGTGTTGTTTCATTTTGTTCATTTTACAGGAGGGTGGAGTTGTGACGATGCAGCTGGTGGCCCAAATATGGCAACTTGTACTGCTACCCCTGCTGCTGCTACCAGCATCATTCTGCAGTACGTGTCCCCAACAATGCTACTGCTCGAACCCAGATTCCATTTTCTGCATACAGCGACGTGCTTCCACCATGCCCCTCAACCTGCCTGCCTCCACACACAGTCTGTTTGTGTTTCAGAATGGAATTAACTTTCTTCAAGAGACGGATTTTCATGGTCTGGTTCGTCTAGAAACGCTAGACCTTAGCCAGAATGAACTTTCAATGATTCCTCATGGGGTTTTTGGTGCTCTTCAATCCCTGCATAATCTCGACCTCTCTTCAAACAAAATTACTCAAATCTCTAAAGACAGCTTTGATGGGTTGGTGAATCTAGAGAGGTTGTATATTCACAACAATCAAATCCAAAGCATTCACCCAGCTGCATTTAAGGGACTGGAGCATCTGTTGGAGTTGAAGCTTCAGGGCAACCAGATCAGTCTACTTCCTGTTCTGCATCTTCCCAAGTTGCTGTTACTTGACCTCAGCTTTAACAATATTCCTCCTCCTGAACCTGCTGACCTGCAGACACCACACTTAGAGTCACTTAAGTTGGCTGGGCTGGGCCTGACCACTTTGGATGAAGGATTACTGAGAATCCTGGGCAATCTCCATGATCTAGATTTATCTCAGAACAAGCTAGTTAGAATGCCAGCTGCATTAATATCTGCAAAGGGAATAACTCGCCTCAACCTATCAAATAACCCTCTAGGCCCTCTTCGCCAGGAGGACTTTAAAAACTTAGTAGGCTTGCAAGAGCTCGATCTCAGTAGCCTGAACCTGCAGGGTTTTCCTGTGGACTTTTTCCAGGTGTTTCCCAAGCTAAATCACCTAACGACTGCAGAGAACCCTTTTAATTGTGTTTGTTCACTGTCCTGGTTTCCCAATTGGATGAAGAATGCAAAAGTGGAGCTTGGACGTATCGACGAGACACGCTGCCACTTTCCTCTTATAAATGCAGGCAGGATGCTTTCCGAGCTAGAACACAAAGACTTTGGTTGCCCTACCACCATCACTGAACTGTCTGATGTACTTACCAGTAGCAGCAGGCATAATACTCCAGACCCAACCACTACTCCACATACCACCAATAATGTCCTTCCTTTTGTCCCCAGTGAGGAATCACCAGTTGAGCCAGACCAGCAACTGCCTCCTGAGGCCTCTGCTTCTCCCCGAAGTGGTAAGGAACATAAGGAACATATGTGCCCTCCAAATATCTGCCTTAATGGTGGCACATGCAAGTTTGACCAAAGAGGGGAAATAAATTGCCTGTGCCCTGTGGGTACAATGGGGATCTACTGTGAAAACCAAGATGAGTCACAAACCCCTCCATTGTCCCCAAGTGTTTCTGTGGTGACAGTTCCTTTAACAAAACCAGATCAGATTAGCTTCCATCATGTAAAGAGCACCTCGATTTCTTTGGACCTGCATCAGTACATTGAGGCCCGGCCCAACATCCGCGGCATTCGTCTGACTTATCGCAACCTGTCTGGTCCCGACCGCAGACCTCTTCAACTCAACGTACCTGCTTCATACCCAGAGTACACACTGAGAGGGCTACAGCCCAACTGCACCTATTCAATTTGTGCCAGTCCACTGGATGAGCCTGTAGAGGAAACAACCTACACCTGCATGGAGGCTAAAACTGCTGGAGTCTCTCTGCAGCCCACTGTGGATAGGCCTGAAAATTTTCCCTTTCTTGTACCCATACTTGGGGCAGTAGCCGTTGCTATGACAGTAGTAATAGTTGCAGCAGTGGCAGTGGTTTTACGAAGAAAACGAGTGAAATGTCAAACAGATATGGATCTCGGAGAACCCACCCCTTTCGAATTAGAAGGTGTGAAAATGGGTTTGGAGAACGGAACAGCACACCAGAAACAGACTGAGATTTCACCATACCTGCCAGCATCTCAGAACAGCATGGATTACGAGGTCCTGTTGATCCCCGAACAATTTGCGTCGAACAACAACACAGATCAGAGGATACCTTCATACTTTTAATGCTCAGACTGCCAAGCACCTAGAAAGAGGTGCACTCTAATAACCCCTGCAGGCGGGTCAAGTGCAAACATAGTGTTGTCGTGTGCTTCGAGTCTTTAAAGCGACTTTATGTCAAAGTATTGTAACAAAGTGCAATGGCTAAATGAGGTATTCCTTGTTGCATAAAGTGCCTTTCTGCATGTCCGGCTTCAACTGTTCTCTAATGCTTTTGAAAGGACAGACTATGCCCGAGATTATGCCAGTGTTTGGACCTAGACATAAACAGAGCCAAATCGGAAAGCATATCTGCCTTTATAGTGCAGTTTTTTTTTCACCTGTCCTTTTCCAAGAGGATTAATACCAACTTGATACATGATACAAAACAGGATTGACTGACCATCGTAAGAAAATTATATTATAAGGGAATCTTTATTTCCTTTCCAAAAACATACACTGGCATGAGATTGTGGTCTATACCTATGTCTGCTCTTCTGGGGGAAAAAAAGTAAAAAAAAAAATGATGCACTGATAACTCATTTAAAAATGGTTTTATCTGAGAACGTGATTAAGAGACAGGTTGATCAGCCGTCATTCCTTCATGCTGCAGCTTCAGGAACATTTTCTTTCCTGGCCCTCTAATTTTTCTTCTTTTGCTGTGAATGAAAAAAAAAAACTACAAATGATGAAGAGACTGTTTACCCTTTTGTATAGTTTGTATTGTGTATATGTGAATATTGTGTTTTTCAGCTGATTTGTATTTTTCTACAATTCTTTATATATATATATATATATATATATATATTTCTCCACACTACAGACATTATTATTAGAGCCTCAGTGTTTGATTGATTGGTAATCAGGAGCACTTGGATGATGAACAGCCGGCCGGCCGTGTCTTCATTTAGTACAAAAGTGCTGAGACACTTCCCACACAAAGACCTGAAGAGAACTTCAGGCGTCTGTCAGCAAATTTGGCCACATTTCTTTTCTTGAAATTATATCCCAGTTGTATACATGTGTGTGAGTGTGAGCTTTTCCTGTCTGTGAAAATCTTCAAAGCCAAGTGAATGTTGTTTATACTAAGACTGTCTGGAGCTGAAATTTCTAGCACGTTACAGGAAAAATCCAGCCTGAACCACTTGAGTTGCCTTCTTTTAGACGTTTCTGACTTTACCCTCAATACTGTTCTGCTTGCTTGTTGTGATGCAACAGGATTTAGCTCTTGCATTGCCTCTGCCTAAAATAAACGATGCAGCGGCACTTTAGTCCTTTAGTCCGGATCTTTTGTCTCCACATTATTTAAAGCTTGCGCTTGCTCTAATGCGATCACGCTAGTCATTGCATAGACAAGCTAACTAGCCGAGCTCTACATTACTGTTCATTACATTCAAGTCATTTTGCAGACACCCTTATCCATAGCGGCTCAATATTATCTCATTTGTAGAACTCTACAAATGGGGTGGTTTAAGAGATGTGCTCAAGGGTCCAACAATGTCGTAGCTTGATAGTGCTGGTATTTGAACTTTTAAAAGTCCAACATTTTAAACCCTGAGCTACTAATTTCCAAGTCGGGTCATATAGCAACGTAAAGCCCTAAGAGTTTTCAGTCCAGGAAAGTAGCTGTTGGGGTTCAAAGTGGAGTTTTACATCATACATCATACATGACTTAATGGGTTTTAACTCTCGATGTGGTGAGAAAAATCATGTTTTCAGAATTTTTCGAAACAATCTCCTTTTCACTCCTGTTTGTTACACAAAGTACCTCCCAGTCTGCACAGATGGCCTCGGCACCCGGCACATCCAAACATTGGAACTGGAAAGAGGAGCCGCTTTACACAGCGCAAGGGACTGAAAGTATTCGGAACATTTTTAAACGCTTTTTTCTTTTCCCCAAGTCCCCTGTTTAACATGAATGGCGCTCAATATTTCTTTTGGTAATGTTTTGTGTATTCAGAAAGAACTATCTCCTATTCTTTCTCTGTCTATGTCTTAAAACTGTAAAAACATGTGTGTGTGGTTTTCTCTTGTTTTTTAAGAAAATATATAATGCAAAAAAAAAAAAAAAAAAGCACTGTGAAATCATTTGCTCGGACGTTGATCTGTGATCAAGCAGCAAAACCGCCCCGGTGTGTTGTTTCCTTTGATAAATGGTGAAATACTCGTTCCTGCTAAGCCAGTCTATGAGTCAGTAGTATTACAGAAAGAACATTGCACCAGACTGTTGCTTTTTCCCTGATTACAGGAAGAAAGGATTCGATTGTTGTACATTGTAACAACAAGCTGATCTCAATTTAACCAAACGACTAATGCAATGCAATAAATAAATAAAACCAAGACATAGTTGACAAAGCAGCTATGATTGACGTTGTGTGTCTGTAGGGTGACAGACTTTATCCTTCATTCACAACCAAGTAAAACAGCTTCCACATCACCGCATAATGGCCTTAACAGTCATTGCTCATTAGTGACATTAGCAGTTTTGGGTGTTTTGCCATAAAGCTGTGACTCACAGTCTCCTTCTCACTCTCTCTCTTTCTCTCTCTTTCTTCATTCATCCATCCATCCACTCTTCTCCCCGATGCCATGCGTTCTGTGAAAAGGCCCGGATTTATTACTGTCCAATTTACGGAACAAATAGCTGAATTAAGGTCAATGTGCGTAAAGATATTTGGATTTCCTGTAGCCTGATGACATCAGAAACACACACACACACACACAGCAACATCGTTTCACTCATGTAAAGTTTGAGGTTCGCAGTGTCACAAAGGAAACAGACGTTATTATGTAGTGTTTCCGCTTCATTTTGATCCGTTTATAGTTACGTTTAAAGTTGCGGAATGTCCATGAAACAAGGTATCGCTTCAGTTTAAATTGTTCTTCCTGCACCAACTTGTTCTAGGTAATAAAATATGTGGATAAGGAAAAAACAAAGGAAAAGTTCCTGTGTCACCTCAGCCTTTCACAAAGCACCAGTATTAGAGATGACTCCTACAGATATAAGCTATAAATACCAATACTGTCTTTGACGGTCACCTCTGCTTTAAATGCAACTTCGGTTTTCCTTTGAAGCGATGACTTTTCAGGAAAATAACAAAGAACCACAATGAGAACAAAATTACTTTGTATATGCTATTATTATCATATAATTTATTCTAAATTATGAGACATTAATGCACATACAGTACACTCTATAGACAAATGTTTGTGGACACCTGGCCAGAAGATTAATTGCTTTTTGAACATCCTATTCCACATTTAGTTCCAACTCTTCTGCAAAAAAATGTCACATGGACATTTTTTTTGAGTCTCCTAGTTCAAGTTTAACTCCATCCAAATACATTGTATACAGTTGTGTGCCTCCAACTTGGTAGTAACAGTTTGGAGATGAAGCACATACAGTATGGCTGGAAAGGTCAAGTGTCCCAATACTTTTGTATTATCTTTACTCAAGTTTTTCCTATGATTTTATGGGAAGGAGTCTCCTCTGTCACTGTCTTTGAAATATGACCAACCTACTAACCAAACTAAGCTACATTTTTATGATAAATAAAATATAAATTAAATTAAATAAAAATACAATTTAAAAAAAGAAAAGAAAAAAGATTTAAAAAAAGAAAAGAAAGATAAGCTGGTGAGGGAATTAATTTTTTACCACTGCTATAACATAAGTGGGAACAAGAAGTTTCTTTGAGCATTACATGGCATAAATAAATGTAACTATAAATGGATGAAAACATGACTTTTGTATGTTCAATTGATATTCGTAAGTTAATCAGAGCGTAATTTCAATGTGGCTGCTGAAAATGTCCAAAGGAAGTTGAATGTAATGTTGAAGTGCATTTGAAAACCCACAGTTTATCAACATGGACCATTAATTTCAACGTTTTGAGCCTATAAATACATTTTAAACGTTACTATGGTAATGATAGTTGGGTTGCTTGCAGCTATTAACTATCTATGCTCGGGAAAACAAAAGCAAAAAAAAAAAAACATTTTGTAAAGTTGTTTTCTTTCTTTCTTCTTTTTTTTTTTATTCAGTCAAACATGGTGCACATGCTTTGCACATCCGAGTTCAACCAACGGAAAGACAATAAAGCCTTTTTTTTTCTCTGATGATGAGCCAACACTGGAGTCCTCATATCTTCTGAGAAGCCATGTGTTTAGCCGTTTGACAACACAATATGTACCATTTCATGCAAAATAACTCTAATAAGACTTTTATGAGCTTTAAAGAGCTGTTTGCAGGATAGATGAAGACGACTGGGGTTCTTTATTTGGGGGGG